>OX104061.1:7234370-7271319 GCA_944474145.2 Dicrocoelium dendriticum | reverse complement strand
GAAGCCTATATCGCGTAAGGTTCGGTAGCATGGAAGCAGTCAGAGATAAACAGACGAGTCCAGTGAGACAGGATCACGGCAGGGCAGTAAGGCTGGCCGTCCGATTAAAAAAGGGGAATGAGAAGAGAAAGGGATATAAGAAAAGGTTAGGGTCGGTATGGGAAAGGTTTACTGATAAGGAGTGAGGGAGCCCACGAAGCATTCCAGATGATGTAAGCAAGACGTCGAGTCAGCCGAACCAAGGTTTGTACCGTAGAATAACTCTAAATAAAAATGGAAACAAGTGACTGATCTTGCGAGACTAGATTAGTCGGCGCGTAGGAATAGCACGTAAAATTATAGGCAGGAAAAGAGGCTGTAACAAAAGGTGAACGAGTCTAGCAGCCTCACGAAGCAAGGGATCAAGAGCGTTGAGTCTGTATAGCGTATACCACTTAAGTCAGAGTAGCATACCAGCAATCTGAGAGAAGGAAACTGATCGGTGGACTAGGGAATGGCATGTACCGGTGGCCCAGAGAGCAATTCCAAAAGACAGATCGAGTTGCAGGGAGGAGTTCATTGGTACAGTAAAAGATTCCCTGTTAGCTGGCTATAAAGGAATGACACCGTTGACGCTCTAGCTGGGGGAACGGAACATGCACAGCACACAGGGCAGTCTCGAGCTGCCACCGAAACGAGCGCCAGGCAAAAATAGCAACGAGTAAGTCAAGCATTTGAACTCAGCAAGCAGTTTAACAAACCACACCGTTTGCCTAGGTGTACAATGAAATAATCTTAGTTAGCATTTTACACAGGCAAACCGGGGAAACTCCAGGCTGCTACGGCATTTTCGCATACCTAAACCTTGTAGTGGACGGAAGAATCTTAACTTTATTGCTTTTGAAGTCATCCAAATTTCTAATACAATAATTCGAAAACCTAACCAAAGTTTGTTGATAAGAAGCCTCCGTGAATTAAACGTATATTTATCTGCATTCACGACAAAGGTCAGCTATTTCTCTTTGATTCTCTTCATCATGCGCAAATGCGGGTCGCTTAAATTATTATTTTTATCGTCAAACGGTGTTTCAGCGAACCTAACCGCAACACGCCGGCACATTGACCAATTTTAAAGTCCTGAACTCTAGTGTAAGGTAAATAGCACGCTACTTTATCCGCTCTGTTTCCCACAGCTTTCAATTTCTATCGGTTAAATATCCACTATCACTGCTGTACGCACTGAAACACTGGGAGCATGGAGCCCATGATCTATTTCTGCCGCAAGTTTGGCCAACCAAATATTCACCATTTCGATGTCCATTACAAGGACACGATAGGTAAACGCATGTCAAGCCTCCTACGTCGCCTTGGTTAGTTAAGCTTACGGGACGCTTTAATTGCCTCTTGTCACTTAGTTGATTAGCCGTGCGTAAAGCTTTTACCCGACTTCATTGTCTACTATGTATAACGATGGTTGGCGTGGAAAATCTGCTCCCACATGTTTGTGTACCTGGCTACACCCGACTTATACTGATAGTAATCCATGTTGCCTGCCGTAAGTCAGTGCCTTTGAAGATTTACCAACATTTAGTGAGAGCACCGCGTGAGCAATGACCGCATTCGACCTATTGCTTACTGACAAGGAAAAGGAACTGAACCGCTCAGCAACGTCATTTCAAGCACTATGTCCGGATGTCTAGGCCAAGTGCCGGGTATGTCAGCACTCCGGATCCCGCAAAGTGTGTTGTTTGCTCGCCGTGGGTGTGGATGGAATAAAAGGAGCGCCCGAGCGATTAATTGATTGAGCTGAATGAAGGCAATTATTTCGAAGATGACTGCAGTTGGAGCGTCACGGCACCCTGGATGAGGTCAAAAACGATGAAGTTGTTTTACTAGAAACTCTTATCTAGGAGCCGGCCTTAATGGCGTTGCAGCTGTGAGTTTCTTTGTCCCTTCCCATCTTTTATAGCCTCACCTCTAACCACGTTCTCATTTCATAGTTTAATAAAAGTTCACATGACATATGTTTGTTGCACGTTAGCTGACTGTTAGCTTTCCGAAACGATACCCACCAGCTGGTGGTAGCTCATCTTGCATGCAACTGTTGCATTTCATTTCTTTCTCCTTTAATGTATTGCAGCAAGGCAGCTGAGCTGTTTTATGCCTCCAGCTAACGTGTATAATGATGATGTTGCCTGTCGTACCGAAAGAGTTGCTACCAGTAAAACCGCCAGTAATATAGCTATTGTGATATTCAAGCTATATTTGATACATGTAGCTTATTGTCTAGTGCCAGTACATGCGGCCAAACTCCAAACTAGGATGGATAGGCCATAAAAAGCCGGAGGAATGCACAGCAATTCGTCCAATTGCAAAGTGCACAATCCTTCATTTTAATACATTTCAGCCCTTAGCACCAAATTCGTTAAAAATCTGGATATAAAACCTCTATGTAATTTGACGTTTCGAAGCATTTCACCATATTTGACCACTAACTTTTATTAACATTGATAGACTAATGTAGCCCATCAATAAGCAACAATATATTTTGCCTATATAGAACCCGCACAAGCATAAATCTTTCGCTATTTATCCAAACTAGACGCAGGCTTTTTAGACTCATATGTGCTAAATAAACCTTGGGCTATCCTAGATTATTATTGCAGACCTGACAAATGAGGCATTAAGACTGTATTAGCAAACAACTCAAGGTATTAAAAGTTGAACCTAGTACTCCACTAGTGGTTTGCTAGGCAAGTAGGATCAGAAAGATTTACGCACAGACACTTTCGGTACACACCAAATAAATCATACCTTAGTCATTGTTGTGTGTTCCTGCATGGCTTTATTTGCTTGTTACCTATGGTTATAGTTGGAAAAGCTTTTTTTGGCATATTTTAGCAGTCTGGAGAGTCCCCGGATTGCTTGTGTGAAATTCAAACTAAAATTACTTAGTTGTACACCTAAGAGACCAATGTGGTTTCTTGAACTGATTGCCGAGTTTGAATGCTTCACTTGCACATTCCTATTTCTGCTTGGCACCGGGTTTGGTTGGAACGTGCGACTGCCTTGTGTGCTGTGCACCCTCTGTTTCTTTAGCTACAGCGTCAACGGCGTCGTTCTATTATTGCTAGGCAATACGGAACCATTTGCTGTACGAATACACGTTTTCTAGCAACGCGACCAGCCTTCTGAACTTCTCTCCGAGATTCCGGCTAATAGGCTATACGCTAAATATTACGTCCCAGGTTCTAAGTACTGCAACTTTTTAGCTATATTATACGCCTTCACATAAGCATGCTTGTATAATATATGGAACACACAGTCAACATTTCTTCCTGCTTTCTTTACATATGCGAGCTATATTTGATATATTGCTAGCATAGGTAAAAATGGCTGTATTGGCTGTCCCTCTAGAGCTTGCAACCTGGTGCCAAGCTTGAAGTGATTGTGCTTTACTGTTTACATCGGTGAAGCATTGTTATGACAAGCTTTATTGTTTTCTATTATTTTTAATAGTTACACTTGAAAATGCTTCTTTTTTCCGTTATTGTGGTACCGGCAACAAATATCCAAGGTTATTTGTTAAAGGAACATTGTCGCACATTGGACATTTCATGCTATGCTAGCTATATAGACTTTGTGGGTTGTATGCAACTTTTTCATAGTAAATTTGTTTTTATTAGGAATCTTTTCCTTAGTTTACGGTAATTTCTGCCCCTAACGTTAACAGACATTTTTCTCTGAGCACACGAAGGTTACCTGTCAAATAAAACCAACTCATAAGGTTTACTAAGGAAAAGTAGACGTTTGCTACAGATTCGACAATTTAGCCTTCGGTGTCCGAGCAAGAATACGATTCCAAAAACAGCGCTTCGTTTACTAAGACTGAGGCGCACCGAAATCGACCGATGAAAACGAAAAGCACATTATTGTGGTCCCCTTACAATTCAATTATCCACTTATCACGAAAGTAGATGCATAGGTGCCGCACTATGTTGTATCGAGACACGTAAAATCCTAAAAACACACCTGAAATGGTGTATTATTTATGCACGAGTGTGTAACTTGCGCACATAATGATCTAAAACTTTGCAGGAACCGACTCTACCGACGGGCTAGAAATATACCATTTTTTATTGGTTTAGTTAGGAAACAACTATGCCTGGCATTGCTCTAGCGTCGTTTAACCAGTACCCTGCTTTCTGAATGCTTCCAGACATTGCAAACGCTAACGATCTAGGCTTTGCCGTCCCAGTGCTCTCTCTTGCTTAGCCTGAGTCCTTCACTAGGCAGGCAAATACCTGTTAATTTAGCCACTTTCGTCCCAAACTGCCTTTTTGCATATGACAATCATTACTTTATTCCCACCTTACTTTGGCGGCCTAGCTTCATCTTGCTGGCTTATCTGGTTTTGTCTGAACCGTCCTCTGTTTTCTGACCTCCCTCGGACTTCTGAGATCTAAATGCTTTAGGCTCTGCCGAAGAAAGACCGTTACCCTCACCGCCAAAGCATTGCTGGTCATGCTTCATCCTTATTATCACGTCCATTTTTGCCGACTCTCACCGTCAGCATTCAGACTTTACTGATGCGACTTTCACACTGTCAGCTGACCTTTTAGTCTCGTCTCAGTGGTCTCCGACCTTCCGACTTCTGTGACTCTAATGATAAGTAATTGCAGTCCCAACGGTCTGTTCACATCACCTGGAGCATATCGTTGGCTTTTTATGCTTCTCATCAATAGAGCCTTTCTTCGCACTTTATGTCTGACTTATCTGGTTCCGTTTGAACGGTCTCCTGCCTTCCGACCTCTCTCGGGCTTCTGAGATCTAAAAGATCTAATCGCTGCAAACGCAAAACCCTGGCTCCATTGCCTCCAGAACACTGCTACTCATGATTCATCATTAGCATATCCACTCTCAACCTTAACACTTCTATTCTGTTAGCGCACTGATAGCATTCCGACAATTATATTACGGCTTTCCCTCTATGTGCTGATATCCTTCTCACATCTCCATGGTCCCCTGTTTTCCGACCACTAAGCCCATACTGTTGAGTCCTCGACAGTTTCCAAGGTTTGTTCTCAAAACATCAAGAGCTTAGTATACTTTACCACATCTCCTTAATAGTCTCTTCCTTCCTGACCACATGCCTTCGTTTTCGCGCTCTCCGTTTGCATTCCTTTATCAGTTGGACAGATAACTCTTCATACCTGGCTCTAATCTAGCCTGGTTTGATCAGTCTCCTACTTTCTGCCTGTTTCCAGACATCCAAGGTTTAAACGAGCTTGGCTGTGCAGTCATAACACAATGTCCCTCAGCCTGGGAGCTATGTTTGGCATGCTAACTGGCTTTTCATATAGACTCTGAAGTCCCGTGAATATTCTTTTCTTATGACAGGCCTTATTGTTATCCTCACCTTAATTTGGCGGTCTAGCTTCATCTTGCCGAATTATCCAGTTTCGTCTAAGCGGTCTCTTACTTTCTAATCCCTCATGGAACGTCTGACATCTAAATGATCGGAGCTCTGCTGACCTAACGCACTGTGTCTGTCACCTAAAGCGCTTTGCTGGTCACGGCGTGTCATTGTATTCTATTCCCTTACAAGCTCAACCCATATATTTCTGCCGACTTTCTCTGTTAGCATTCCGGCAATAATAATATTGCTTTCTCTCCATGAGCCGACCTACTAGTCGCGACTTAATGGTCTCCTTTCGGACTGCTGAGGCCTTACTGATGAATCACCGGCAGATCAAATTGGTCAGCTCACAACACCTCGCAACCATTTTAGGCTTTCTCACTTCTCCTCAATAGGTTTTTTCCTTTCTGACTTCATTCTTTCCTTCCGCGCTCTCTGTTTACATTCCTTTTTCAATTGGATAGAGAAATTTTAGGGCCTGGCTCTTATCTATTGTGGCCTCCCAGGCTCCCTTCTGATTGCTTCCAGACATCCGAGAAATAAACATTTTATGCTCCGTAGTCTCTAGACTCTGTGTCCCTCATCCTTTTTGCCCTGCTCGCCATACTATCTACCTATTCCGGAACAACGCTCTGCTACCCTTACCACTTTTACATCGCCATGCATAATTCATCCTTCTTTTTATTAACAAGGATGAATCAGCACCTTAAGGACGTCGCCGGCTTTCCCATTTTCCTCAATAGTACATATTTTACCGACCTTTGTCATTTCTTTCTGTGCATTCTCTTGCATTCCTTCTACATTTGACGCTAAATTACATGCGTTTGTCCTTCCTGACTATTTACATTCCTACCACTTTAGGACTAAAGCAATGCGTCCATGTCGCTTCTTCTGTGATATTCTTTCCCACAATCTGTACACCTCCTCTTCCTCTCTTTGGTTCCCCCAGATTGGGCATATGCACATTAGGACCCCTCAAAGCCTCTTTGTTTCATATTTATTCTTACTTTGGAACAATCTTTCATTCTCTACTGGTCAGTGTTCTGTTCACTTCTCGTCGTATTCCGCCACTTATGATACATATGTATATGCGATATTTAAATAACAATTACATGTATAGGGGTACAACAATTCAGTCATCTTTGCGATTGATCGACTGCGTTCCAAATGCCTGTTATTTGTCTGTCCACGTGGCTGTCTGTGTTCGTTGCTTTTTTCTCATGATGGTCACAGGCACGGCGACACGCACCCAAGCAAATGTCTACCGTTACAACAAATACACGAGGCACACAGCCCCTTTATCTGGACATCAGCGGAAGATTATCATCCGTTTGTACAACTTACTAACCGGACATATCAACCGTTAGCTTGCTTGGATACAAGTTTTCCGAGGCTTGAACCATTATTTTCAGTTTGCCTATCACTATCTCTTCCACATACTTTTGCCTTGAGCACTCCTTTTGAATTCAGAAGGCACATTCTCCTGCCGATACAAAGCCAGAACAATTGGTCAACCTGTGCTCTTCCATCCGGTTTGACTGCTCAATTGGCCGTAGTTTCCGATATTTCCAATCAATTTTGCAACATACACCTGTCTTACAAGACATCAACAACAATTCCACATATTTCAAGTGGTACTGCAGCTGATCAACACATCATATTCAAAAAGAATATTTAGTTGCTGAGCTACCAATCGAGCACAGTCAGTCGTTCAAAACTGGACAGGACCCAGGAATGAATTAGGCAATCGCCTAACACATCATCCAACGGAAACGTGGGACACAACATGACTGCGAAAAACCGAGCAAGCAAAAGTTAAACATAGAACGTAACCAGTTAAAAGTTGTCAGTAAATGGACCGGCGGCAGTGTTTTAGGACGCGGTGTGTTTTCGCATGGCAAGCGTTCTCCCTATAAAAAGCCACGATCTTTCGTGTCACCATGCTACTACGTGGTGAATGTGACTCGCCGCCGAATAAAGTCACATCCCGTAACAACACTGGTAGGTCAACCGCCGTCGCCGTTCTAGATAAGTTCGTTACACTGAAACCATTACATCTGGATAGCGTGTTGTCTCTTCTTTCTACAATTTCACGCATATCCTGTCTTCTCTTTACTGTCTACGGTAGCACCGTTGGCCTTTGCGTTACTTATGCACAAACTCACTGTATTGTCATAGTTCTCGAGCCTGCTCTTCGGTTATCTCCTAGTGGAACCTTCAGGTTTGTCAATTTATTATTATCCGAGTTATGACTGCAATATATGGCAGACCGATTATGTCTTAACAAACGGGTCCCGATCTCACGACAGCCAAATTATTGTTTCGCGTTGTTACCATTATACAGTTCCAATCCTGGATGTATGGACAATTTTTACTGTCACTGTTATAGTTGCCATAAAATCTCTGTACAGTTTCACATGCCTGATCATGCCTCCATGGGCGTGCCTCGCATAGTCGAAAATAAAATATTTCCTTATTTGTTTAATTTGGTGTATGCTTTTTTACTTTAGTTATCGGGCTTATACCTCCGGATACGGTCGCAATGTCAACCTTGGCTAAGTGTAAGAAGGCTAAATCCCACATAATTTCCATGCGGCTAGCTGCATACTCATTACTTAGGTAGCCATATAGTCCTCAAGCTTTGGCACCGTTCATCAAGCACAACGACGTGTTTATTTACCTTTACCTTTTGGTTTATTTTCTCTTGGTTACACGCATATTGTGACATGCCAAAGTAGAAACTCCAGAAGTTAGAGGTTTCAGGTTGTCAAGCGTTAGATGCGAGAAAATAAGTGATCCTAGAATAAAAATGCCTTTATGTTCCTACAACCTTTAATTTAGATTTTAGCACTCACAATGTTAGAACTCAAACTTGTAGCTGCAGAAGCCCGTATGCATGCACATTGAGCTTTGCAACACAAACACACGTGGTTCGCGACATCTGCTTCGTCTGTTGACTGTGACTGAGAACTTCGTAGAGATTCCACAATACACCTGTGCTTACTCTGGGCCCATGGGGCGAGCAAGACACCTCCCACAGCTATGTCCAACCACGGCTAATCCTGGATGACTCCAGAGTAATGATACTAGTTGCCGTGTGACTAGGAGCATCGTTGTAGCAACGGAGATTGCTTACACTTCTTCATCGCCATTGCATCCTTCTTATATGACCAATTTGAGAACCATGTGTACCAGAAGTAAGCAAGTCTGTGGCTGGGCCAGGCCCTTCCCATGTTGGGTGCTTGGAAGCATGCTTTGAGTCATTCAAGGTTACAAGCGCCATGCGCCCCGTCACTAAAAATAACAGCTACTTCTAGGTGTCCATAAAAGAACTGTGTCGTTGGTGGGTATGCACGTTGCTGAAGCACACAGCAAGCGCTACCACACAGGCGATATCTATAAACAATCAGCACATGAAATACAAGGAACAAGGAGCGCAGACAAGGTAAACACTAAATGTTGCATAGGAGTAGAACACATACTAAAGCCGCCACATGGTTTGGTTGGGTTAATAAATGGGATCGGATGCAAGGATCTTCCTAAACACTGAAGTAATGGTTACATATCTAGCTTACTCTTATTCCATTTTATTGGCTCCCCGTGCCTATGTATTGTGTCACTAGACTGGTTTCGCTTAGCCACTATTGAACGCAAATGTTGCAACAGGACCCGCTTAACGTCTATGGACTAGACTACTTTGGTTCCTGTCGCGTCCGTTACCTGTGTTTCTCCTCCAACACGTGGTGGGTCTGCGCATGGTTAGCATTCTTCCTATAAAAAGCCACAAATGTAATTTTAACAACACCGCAACTTAGCAGAGGTGACTTAGTTCCAAATAAAGTCACAGCCCATGACTGCTCATCGGCAAGTCTACAGGCACCACATTCTACCACCCCTGAAACTTTATTACAATAGACCGCTCCAGCAGCAACAACCGTCGTCAACACCTGCTATAATTCCACCGTTGATGTTTGCTTTACGTACACACGGACACTGTGTATCTCCGCTTATCTGTCGATTTGCTCTCTTAATATCTTCAAATAGATCAAGCGGAGTCCTTGCTCAAACCCTGGCAGATGCTTTACTGTAATATCAAGCAGCCTGAGTGTACTTCTATACACCTATCCAGTCCTCGCGGCAATCAATTCTATTATTTTTATAGTTGTGTCATTTGTAGTATCAGTTATGGACGGCTGGACAGTTAGTTTACCATCATTGTTACAATTTCCATAAATGCTCTGTACAGTTGTACATATCTTATCATGTCGCCTTGAGCGTGCTATGCAATCAAAACTAAAATTTATTTAGGTAATTCTCCTGCCTTGTTAGGCTAACAGATTGAAAGCTCTAGGTTCGTCCTGCGTTGGATTCGTCGGCAGCATGAAACTGAAGTGTGTTAACGTAGAGTTGAAGCAGCGGACTCATAGGAGAGAAAACCATCTTCATATTGTTGTTACCTGAGTTTTCGTCTGGTCCGCCAAATTCAGATTAACAAGGCTATGACGGTTCGTACGGATCTCAATTCCTGCGACAGTCTGAGGTCAGCATTAACAAACGTCTGTAGTTTAACGAACAGCCGCGAAGGTATATTTTATTTCGTTACCACTCGTCGTACGGAAGTGTTAGGTTTGACCGAAACCTGCTTAAACATTGTGGTCACTATACAAGAATTCATACTCAGTGGCTACTCGTACTTGCGGTGGGACCGAATAACAAATGAACTAGGTGACGTGCATCTATACTATCGCTCCGCGCTATTCGAAGGCCTGTATATCTCTACCGCTGCGAAAGGGTCCTGTGCGAACACGCATGATGCATGATCCGCTTGCAAACGGGCGAATGGTTTTCGCGCGCGGCTCCTCGCAGCCCGCTAATGCGAGTCCTAGATTGGGTTTTGCATGTTAAACCAGCACGAAACGGCTCCGCTTCCTGCTTATGAACAATTTTAACTTCTCGCAAGACGGTGGCCTTACTTTTATCGTCCACCCGGCACTGTGAAATCGAGACGCAGTTTGTTAATATGGTATTTAAATCTGAAGCAGCACAAGTCTGACAGTGGATGCGCGCTACACTGCGTTTCGTTCCATCGTGCCTGGACCAATTAGTAATTATTGGCCAGCAGTCATTAGACGCAACTTTGGTTCCGGAGCCTCTTGCAGCTAGCGACCCCTTGATGATGTTAGCCAGCCTAGAGCAGCCGCTGCCTTACTGTCGCTTACCAGAGACGTACAACGAGTATTGGAAGTACGACTGCGTTGATCTTGATGGTGCCATCAGTGGAGTCGACTAGCCGCTGTCACAGGGTGCGTCAATTACAGCTAGTTTGTCTGCTATAAAGGTGCGCATGCACTCGTTGTGAGCTCGTTACGTACCCCACGAATATGGGAAAGCTGGGCTAGTGAACCCATGTTGGTTGGCTAGAAAGTATGGTCAAATGTATAGGCCGCTATCCCTATTATAGAGTAAGTTCATCATGTCTGCCTCCGCCGGCGACTATTCGGTTTACAAAAGGCAACGGCAGTGTTCCAGGTAGTGGTGGGTTTTCATCTGGTAAGCGTTTTCTCTACAAAAGCCACTAATGTCCGTTTAACAACCCTGCGACGTGGCGGATGTGACTCGCCACGCAATAAAGTCACTTAACCAAGCACGCTCTGCTAACTTGACCGGTACCACATTTCACAAATTCTGTGGATATATGGGCTCTCCTACTACTACGCCTACATGTTTGATTAGTGACCTGCCACTATCCTTAAAATATTTTTGCATTTCCCTCCTTAAGCTTCACTCACCTGACCTGCACTGTGTACACAACCTTATCCGACTACTTCCTCATAAAACACCCCATTATTTTTTTGATTCTTGGCTCTAAATCGCATTCTGTGAAAATAGACTTCATACAAGCTTTACGTAATGTGGACACACACCAATGACTTCATCTGCACTACTCTCGCTCTTGGTTCTGCTAACCATGCTATAATCTAAAATGGTGTAATCTACCGATCATGCCCAAAAGGCGTGCCTCGCTCTGTCGAGAATCAAATATTTATTTATTTATGTACTTATACAACAACGAAAAAACTTGAAGGCAACGGCAAATAAAAGAGAAGTTTGCAACCGCATTGCAGATGACCCCAAGAATGCTTTCGCTTGAGTGAAACGGCCTTTAAGGCCCGCATGTGTCGCAGCTGTATTAAGAGACATTGACGGGAAGCATTTTACCTCGAGCAATTTGATTGTTTTCTACTCAACCCTACGGAATGCTTTACCTTACCTTGGTTTATTTATTAAGACACTATACGGTAGACTAACTCCCTACAAAGCTGTCTGGACCTCCTGATAATCAATGCGGTTATTTTGTTACATTGGTACCACTTGTACCATTACAACCATGGATGTCTGAACTATTTTTTAATCGTTTTTATAATTGCCATAAAACGTCTTACAGTTGCACGTATATGCTTATGACGTCAAGGGCGTGTTTCGCATTTTCGAAAACGTGTATATTTTTAACTGAGAGCGAATGAAGATTATAAAGCATTTTGCAACAGATTAGACTTGAATTGAGCTCTTCAAAGGGTTAGTCAACGTGGACAGTAAACAACAATGGACTACCGACAGGCGTATGTATTGCGCTACTTATAAAGTTTTATTACAAATAAATAACTGGTATCGATGGACTGGAGGTACGATTATTAGGTTAGAGCACTGTTGAATGTCAACGTTCATGCATCTATAACTAGTAAAACTGTAAAATTTGGTGTAGCATCCATAGACTTCGCTGCACATTAGCACTTTGCGCAGCTGTAATGTCGGTCGTATGATTGTGATCCTCACGGCTTGTTGTAGGGGTGGAAGTTTTACTATATTTGTTACTGAGCGCAATTGTGAAACCCTCTTAGATGACAGAATATATACCTAAAGCATAACCCCTACCATATCCTTATCTTCGGCTTATACCTTACCACACCTTAAATAATTTGTCTTGCGGCTGCGCGTAAGTGGACCAAAGGTGGTAAACGTATTATGCGGTACCTTTCGCTACTGAGACTAGTGTAGACGATAAACGTGCTGATAGTCCTGCAGTCCACCTCCCAACTGCACTTATCAACGCCCAACTAAACCCATCGATAGTATTTAACGCAACCCTACTCCTGTAATCTCACATTGGTTTGAGCACACGAGCGCCGTTTATCCTTATGTCGGCAACTACCTATATACCTTTCCCTCCACTAGTCATCTATATACCCCCGTCCGTTCAAACCGCGGCTCTAAGAGTATAGATGTTACTTGTAGAACTAGTCTATACTAGTCGAAATTGTTAGTGCGTTGGTGCGGATAACAAACGCCGAAAGAACGGACACCGAATTGTATTCGAGGGGAGCTACAAGCGAACGAAAAACGGATGAAGAGCGGAGACCGCACGTCCGTGTCGGAATTCACGGTGAACACATGTGATGAGCCGGACGTAGGTAAATATGGCCGTAGTGCCGGGGTGCAAACAAAAACAAATAATTCACGAATGAGTAACAAAGACTACATAATGTAAAAATATTTTTGGGTTGCTACGGAGCTTCCCGCCTAGAAGACTGAACCAGGAAGCCTTCAAAAACAAAATGGTCATGTATTAAATTTCATAACAGGTATTCGTATGTAAAGGAGCCTCTGTTCGTGTTCGGAAGAAAATGTAGCCTTCAGTTAGGACCCGCCGTGCCGTTCGGTATTTATTAATTATTTATTGCAGGGCAGGGTGCATTTCGTCGAGCATTTGGAGCGGGCTTGCCGGACTCCAGAAACCGAGCTAACTCGGAAAATGGCCGAACGAACCTACACCTACGGTGCTGTCGAACGGTACGCTTGAACGTGGCCTACCCTGCTGCATCACGCCTTGCCTTAAAACCAACCTTATTTTATGAAGAAACGACTACCGCCCTTGGAGGATGCTACTATCTTCCCATGAAGATACGATGGTCTTCCCACGAGGAAATGACACACGTCCCGCAGGGCAACAACGAACGTTGACGTCAAGTTTCTCGGAGATTGTGCCCATTCTAGAAGACAGTATTAGCCTATGCCAGGACCAAAGAGGATAGTTGGGGCATGTAGAGACGAGAAATTAAATAACACGCAGAGGAAACCTCAGCAAGAAGGAAAGAATAATCTGTGAGTTTAAGTTTTTGGTTTTAGAAGACGTTTTAAAGCAGCTTTTTCAGAAGAATTTAATTCCTTTGTTTTACAATTTCATTTGACTAAAAACGTGGCAACTGATTACAATAGCTACACAGCTACATGCGTTTATGCTACGTGGTGGGAAAACCGTACCGGCTTACGCACCCTTGATCACGGCTATTGGTCGTGGGAGGCGGTGGGATATATTCAAGAGATGACATGACGGCTGCTCCTTGTCAACCGTGATCATGGTCTGGTTGAACCACACTTGGACGCTGAAGGTTGTTGCACGAAACATTACTAGACGAAGTAGGAGAGGTGGTATTTTAATGTAGCTGGCTTCAGACAGTCGATATCCTCGACTTTGCGTCGGCCACCGCAGTCAATATGAGTGTATTATTCGCACGATGTGGCACTTAATGCATACTTATGTAAGGAGACTGAAGAGGCTGTCGAACGGTGTCTGCACAAAGGGCGTGTGCACACCTAGACAGCTGCTTGAGCACGTACACGGGTGCCTTTTGCGATCTAGGGGTGGGTGGACCTAGCGCACCCATCCGTTGAGTCATTCGAATGGCGTAACATTCGTAGGCAACAGAGGAAGTAGACGGAGTTGGTGCTATCAGCAATCCAGGCAACCGCAGCGTGTAACCGTTGATTAGCTGCGCTGTTGTTAAGTCGAAGTCAGTTTCAGCGTGTTTCATATGCCTAGGAGGACGAGGAGAAGTGTTCAAGACCATAAAGGATCTGCGTGCTCCCGTAGCACTGCGCTCAACTGGCGGTTTAAACGCTCCACCATGACCTTAGCTGTCGGAGGTTACGCCGTAGTTTGGACGTGAAGGCAACCTACGTCCTTCAGCAAAAAGGCAAACGTGGAGGAAAAGTGTGACACACGATCAGTGGTAACTAAACAAAATAATTAAATAAATAAATAAATTGTATATGGCTCGACGATGCGAGAAGCCGTTTCTAGCAGGGAAGGATCAAATAATTGTACAGCAGTTTCATGTCATGGTATAATAAATTTAAAAAACGTGAGCACAACATGAAAATTTGTGTAGCGCGAAGCAGTCCAAAATATTTACGCTCCTCTTGTTCTATCGTCTGACAAGTTTTTAGCAGTCACATGAGAGTTGATCGCACACGAAAAAAGAGAGAATAAAGTGCCGCGGACCAACAAAATATAACCCCTTGTGCACTTGACCACAAGCATTTTTAGGCACCATTAACTCCGTTCTCAAAAGCGTTATCTAAGGAATGTGCTATTCGAAACATTATTATCACATTTTGAATGGTTAAATGATCTTTTATCGATAGCTTAAACAAACGCAATGTGCAACAAGTTCTGATAGCTCTTGGAAGTTTGTTCCAAAGCTTTCAGCAGTGTATTAAGCGTAAACGCTCCCTAATTCGCGTATTGAACTTTGGAATCATGACCGTTGTCTCCTTATTTCGTAGCTCGTATTTAGTGTTAACGGACGTATGGACACAGTTAGCATAATTTTGCATGTGATGGTGAATTATTCTGTACAGAAAACACAAGTTCATCTTCACTATCCGTAGCCAAAGTGGGTCAACTCCAAGTTTTTCACTGCGCTCTCTATAGGTCAGCTTGGAGGAATATCCGCACAGCTTCTTTGTAAAGCGTCGCTGTACCCTCTCAAGAGCATGCTGGTCAGATTAGCGCTGACTCGACTGTAGTAGTGAGCAGTATTCCATGCGGTAACACATATTTATTGTAAAGCCAGATACGTGATTCTGTGAGTTGCAATTTATGACAGATATAGCTAATAGTCTTCATGACGTTCGAAGCTTGGAAGTCACAATGTTTCGAAAAGTTGAAGGTAGTGGAATACCGCACACCCAAGTCGCGAATCACTTTTCACTGTGATATAAACGTGCCTTGTAATAATAGACCGCCTGGTAGAACTTCGCATTTGTACGACAGAATATTACACTTGTCCACGGAAGAGGACATCTGCCACAGTTTGCACCAGGATTCAAGTGCCGATTGATCTTCCTGAATGTGGCACAAGGCTGCGCGGGTATCTGCACGTTCTTGTGAGTAGATGATTTTAATGTCAGCAGCAAACAGATAAGTAGCACCATGTCTTATTCTATGAAATACATCGTTGACGTAGAGGAGAAAACGAAGTGGACCAAGTACACTTCCTTGAATTAACCCACTGGTGACTGCTTTCGGTTTAGAGACACGGTCCCCAATACGCACCATCCGATGTCTGTCAGCTAGGTATGACGACAACCAAGAAAACATTGGTTCTCTCTCTTCCTAGGTCCTTCAGTTTGAGGAGTAGCCTTGGATGCGGCGCTCAGTCGAATGCTTTTTGTATGTCTAAGAACAGGACAATAACACAGTTGCCTTTGCCTATGACAGCCGTTGTGTGGTTTAAGAAGTCTGTCTAACATGTCGCAAAGATCTGCCCTGCAAAATCCGTGTTGTGAATTGTTGACGACGCTTCTCTTATTCAAGAAAATAAGTAATTCATCGTTCACTATCCTTTCCATAATTCTAGATATTACAGTTGTGTGATTGATGGAGCGATAGATTTTAATTTCGTGAACGTTTCCATTCTTATGCCGCGGGATGACAACGGAAATCCTCCAATGATTAGGATATACTGCACTGTTAAAAGAGAGCATAAGCATGCTGAGCAACAGAAGAGGCAAGTCGCTCCCACCGCTTTTTAACAAACAAGGGGGAATTCCATCAAGTCCTGGGTAAGGTGAGGAAGACAAGTGGGAGACTTGACCGAAGATTTTTCCAATAGTGAATTCCACTATGCATAATCTTTCAGCAATGTGTGGTGTGACAAGCGCTGGTGTGGCTAGCGGTTCCTCAACGAATGATTCGGCGAACTAGGCGCTGAAAGCCTCACAAATTTCACCCGGTGCATCAAGGTGTGTGCCATCCGGCATAACAATAAGATTGACGGAATTACTGCGACGCAAACCTCTGGCACGAAACAGTTTGGACAGTTCCGTTGTTTTATTCGGGCCATTCAAAGCATTGTATTCTTCTAATATGAGACTGCGAACATTTAGATGCCCGAATTCTTCCATGATCTTTGCCTGCTGCGGTATTAGCGCAAAGTCTGCTATAAACCTGAATTTCCGCCGGATCTTATGAATCTTGCGTGTGATACCAAACACTTTGCGATCGGGTTTTGTTTTCTTAGGCAGACACACTGTAGAGACACTAATGAATCAATGCAAAGACCGATGATATCGTAGAACACGTCTGCTGCTTTTTGAGGTCATGGTGTGAGGAAGAAATCATCCCAGTTCATCGAACGAGCCATATCCCTAAGCGTGTTCCATTTGACGGAGTTGAATAAACGATAGTGCAGTGGGTGTGGTTCATTGGTCATGCGTAATCTTAAACAGCATTTGACCACCCGATGGTCGCTCCCAGGGAATTCATTAAGGACCGTTACATTAATAGCAGGTATGCCCAGCGAAAAATGAGACAAAGGATGCTGTTTCCTCTGGTAGGTTTGGAGACACGTTGTTGCCAACCATTCATATGTATACGAGAGATAAGATTTTGAAATTTCAGAGGAGCAGTTCCTGCAGATTATGCAATCGACGGCAGATTGAAATCACCACCGATAATCTTGTGTTTAAACGGAAGGCTTGCGGCACATTCAAGTGCAGACGTCAAAAATACTAAGTCCTCTTGGCTACACTTTGGCGTGCTGTATATACAACCAACAAGCAGTTGCTGGTGTCTGATGGTTATCGTAAGCCAAAGTGACTCTTACACATTATTCAGCACTGGATTCGCGAATGTAGTTGCTGCCAGCGATTGCTTCGCCTTAAGTAAGCGTCCTCCTCCTCGGCGACACTGCCGATTTCTCATAAACATATCCGAAAATGGTTAGCTGGGTGTTAGACATGTCGTCATGGCACCACAACTCAGTTATAAATATTATGCCAGGATAGGTCACCGAAACAAATGAGCGTAGTACGCAGACCTTGGAATGAAGCGAACGAATATTACTCCAGCATTCTAAAGACGACTTTGCGACCATTTTTGAAGTAGAATTTGGGATAGGGAAGGCCTCAGGTCCTCTAGTAAATCGATCGACACAGGTCAGTAGATACGCAGAGCGTTTCAAAGCCGGCAGAGGACCAACTACGTAGACGTGCACCTGATGGCAAGGTACGTCTGGCGTCGGAAACGTACCTAATGGGCGTTGCGTGTCTTTGTGCACCATTGCGCGTTGACATGAAGGGCAAGCTGCTTCCCATGTACGGACGTCCCGATGGACGTTGCACCAAACGAATAGTGCGGTTACGAGTTGAAACGATCCACGAACGTCTGGGTGAGACAAGCCATACAAAAGTCGAACACGGTCCGTCGAAAATCACGTGGGACGACTGAGCGCGGCGTGCCGAGAGAGAAATCGCAAAGTATAATCCAGTCTGGAGGTGTCAGTGGAACTGGTCGTATGTCCAGTGAGGGTAACCTGCGTAGTTTGTCAACCTCAGGATCGTTGAGTTGAGCTGTCTAAGGTTACCAGGTTGATAGCAGTGCCGGCGTCAGTAAAAACAGCTTGGATGCGGGAAGGTGCATCAGCGACGGCGTGGTGCACACCTGAGAAGTGCCATATGTCGGTCGGAAACTGAGAGAGGTATTTAAGGTGGTGCGACTTCCTAAGAGAGCGTCGGTCGATAATCGGGCCCAGCCCCTAATTCAGAGGTGTGTGGTCCGTGAAGAAGGCAAACCAGCGGCCTTCTAAGACGGGTTGATAGTGTGGTATCGCTAGGTACGTGGCTAGTAGTTCCCTACCGAACGCGCTGCAGTGAGGTTCGGTAGGTTGTATAAGTTTGAAGAAAACGCTAAGGGCTATCAGATGTCGGCCACCCGTTGCTGTAAAACGGCGCCGACTGCTAGGTCCGAGCCGTCAGTACTGAGTAAGGTAGGACGCCCGGAACGCGGCACGATATAGAACCTATTTTCGCAAAGGCCACCTGCAGTGACTTAAAATTGGCGCCTGCTGCGGCAGGAAATCCGACGTTCCTGAGATTCCCTCGGAAAACGTCCGTGTGGGGTTGCATCAGAAAAGCGCTGTTTGGTATGAACCGTTGATAATAGGTAACCATGCTATCAGAAAGTATATTTTTGAAAGAATAAGGCTCAGGGTGTTCGACGAGCGCTAGATGTTTATTTTGCAGTGGAACGACGACTGAAGAGGAGATACGATTTCCGAGGAAGCCGACTGTGTCGACAATAAACACACAGTTTTCTGCGTTGATGGTCGCCCCTTGTCGAGGTAAAGGAGCAAAATTTGTTCGTACGTAGCGCATGTGCAGTTCTCGTGAAGAGCTCTCGATTAAAATGTAGTCAAAATAAGCGTAAGCTAAGTCTAAGCCGCTAGCAACTTGGTGGATGTAGCGCAGAAAAGTTTGCGTGGCATTCTGTAGACCAAACGGCATGCGCAGGAATTAAAATAATCCAAATGAAGTTGGTACGGCAATTTAAGCTATGTTCGCTTCTGCTGGCAGAATGTGGGTGTGTACGCGCACAAAGTCGATTTTGCGGAAGTTATTTTCGTCCACCGGACTGGCGATGTGATCCGCGATATGCGGGATCGGGTAGCCATCGAGCCCGGTAACGGCATTTAAGGTTAAATAGTCGAAGCCAGGACGCCAGTCCCCTAGTAACATCTTCGGGACCATGTGAAGGGACAACGCCCAGGAGCTGTTGGACAGTCTGAAGACACTGAGCTAAAGCAGGTGGCCGAATCCAGCTCGTTGTGCACGCAGTTTGTCTAGAGCAAGCCGTTTTAGAAGTGCGCTAACTGGTTGACCGAGTGACGCTATGTGGTGAGCGATGCCAGTCGTGAACCAGTCGCGCGTATCCGGAGCAAAGGCCCAATTTGTCGGACGGAACGTCCGCGATCCCAAATACAGGGCTAATTATCAGGGCATCTGAAAGGACGCCAGCAACACATAGTTTTGTATGGTCCTCTAAAATGAGGTGGAGTTTCGCGTGGACAAGCATTCCGAAATGGCGAAGAACTTCGATGCCCATAATTGCGAAAGGTACTGGCGCGACTGTGGAAATCCAGGGAAAGTCTATGCGAATATTTGAGCCTAGGATCATTATGCGCTGACCGTGTGAAGCTATCGGCGAGCCATCGATAGCCCATAGATTTTATGTGGGCTTGGACTGCTGTCCTGTGCGCTGGCAGGAATCATGCTTACCTCAGTTCCTGTCTCTAAAAGGTGAGTGACGCAGGAGCGCCTATTCGGGAAGTACAACAAACAGGCTGCTTTGTCGTAACCGGCTGCGTAGACTGCACTTACTTGCCGGCGGACCAGTTTCCTTTGGTCACTACACTACGCTTGGCGCAAGGTGAACGGCACCGTCGAGCGTTTTTACAATACTAGCGATGGTGCCAACATGGAGCTTTAATTAAACTGGTATTTCTGGATTGGCTGCAAGGTGGTGATGGACTGCGCCACCGCGGTGCCCTGGATCTGTGCGGTGAAGCTTGGGAATGATAGGCGCCTTGACGAATGGCGGCTATTTCTCGGTCGGTGTGCGGTCACTTAAAGTCCAGTCTTTCTGAGTGCATTGCTATTATTTCATGTCAAAGCGTGACTATCTCTTCGTCCCTATAATCTGTTTGTGCAGAAGCTTCCGTAGTGAAGTACCTAACAGCCAATCCTGCGACAAAAATGTTACCGGATGCTATTGTAGGCTGCGCCCGTGATTATGGCCTGCTCTTTAAATGAGCTAGCTGGGTAACTTACGATCTGTAAAGGAAGAGGAGCTGGTAGGCGGCAGGGCTACAGCTTTTAAAGCCGAATCATACATGTTCGAAGGGCCGGCTATCTGCTTAATTTCAGGGAGCATGCCTGAATGCTTATGATTGCATAGCCTAGTGCTATTAATTAGTGGCTCTAATCCAGCAAGAGCGTTGGGTTGCGACGTTATTAGGATGAAACGCTTCAAACCTCGTAGTTACCGTCCTTTGGTGGATTAAGCAGTAGATTATCAAACATTGTCACCACATATTGCGGAAGGCGTGGGACGAGTTGTTTGTATTTCACTTGCTCTGTAAAGAGCCTTATATTTTCTAGCTCTATCTCAAAACTACAAACCAGATGCTGGGCTGGTGTGTTGTAAAATCCAAAATAGCCAAAGTAAGCAAATTCTTGCTACCGCCGGACTCAGCTTTTACATCGGCATCAGACATGGTATACGAGTAATACGAGTGAAGTTTAAAATCCAATGTACGGTAATTAATCCACCAAGGATTAGGGAAAAGGGACTTAGAACGAACTCAACGAAAAGGATGCGAGCAAAATATGTTGGAAATTCTCGCGTGCGCCTCGGAGTCCCCAAGTAATGGGACTAGTCTGTAATAGTCCGACAGTGTCCTTGCTCTGCTGTGGATACCAGTAAAACCGGAAGAACTGACAGAACGAGTGTTATTCGGTAATGGCTACAAAAGAACGGAAACGGATGAAGAGAGGTTAGCGCACGTCAAGATCGGAACTCACCTTGGACGCATATGATCAGCCGGATGTAGGTAAAAAGGGCCCTAGGGCAAGTGTTAAAACAAAAACCAAACCATTGATTAATAAAACTGTACATAAAAAATATCGCATGGGTAGCTACGTACCAATAAAATTACAGAACTGGCTACTAGGTGAAACCCATTAGCCCTTATCGTCGTAGTATATGTTAGAATCGCGATGGCGCCGTTATTCGATGTATACATAATTCCAACCTGTCACTACGAAGAAGGAAAAATACCAGTTGAATACGAAGCTTCTGAGTCAAAAGTAATACTAGGTGCACCGTCAGTTAAGTAAGGGTCTTCTAAACCATACATTTGCACTCCAATTTATCTTATTCTGGCCTCAGATTTCTTAGCTTGTATCAATTGTAAATTCGCCAATCAATATTAAAAACACTAATAGACTAGCGGCATGATGAACCAGATCCATTTTTGATCGCCACTCGTGCCACCCAAACGTTTAATATTCCATGTTCTCTGCCACTAGCCACGTGCAAGAAACCTTCGTCACACCGGCTAGCTAGCACTCCAGCTATTACGGACCACTTCGCCTTACGTTGTCAGCAGTTAAAAATTTACCTTTTAACTGACTCCATAGCTCACCTTGTGTCATGCGTTAAGGTGGGTAGACAAGCAGTCCTTATTTCACGCGCACCTAGCTGTTTCTGAGTTATACTATTATTTATTTATGCTATCCAGCAAACTAGAATAACTGTCATCAGGACATACACCGACGTGATAGATTGTGTGACTTAAAGCCTTGTTTTGCATCCACGTCACCTATACTGAACCTCCAAAATTGGAAAGAGAAAGGTGATAAAGAGCAAACAGTTACACAGTAGAGCGTCCCAGCACATGGGGCACAATAATGTTTCACGTCTGGAAAATCCTAACCATAGAAAACAAAGCCATTGTGACCCTAACCATGCAGTATCTAGCAAATTGTCCGGTTAGAGGTATTTTGCCATTTTTTCAAATCTTTATTACTTTCTTCTTGGCGATAGACTTATGTGGCTTATTGGCAATAGGTGTCCATGCATGTGGTGCATAAAATGTACTAAAATGGATAAATCATGTAGGATTTGTTTAATAAATTGATGGGTTTAAGGCACATTCGATTTAAGTGGACACGGAGCTGCGTTGGCTTATTCAGGTAAACCAGACTCATGTAGTCTTGGGACAACATTCACAACCGCTTAATCTTAAACAAGTTTAGTGATTTTACTTATAAGGTGGTTTCTTCTACCAATTAGCAGCTGGAAACGACAAACGTCTTTCGTCCATGATCCAATTACAAGGTGTCACGTAAGTTTGCCCAGGAGGAACATTCCATGGTGTATTTCGAGCGTTTCCCTGTATATTTTTCACATATTAGTCCATGTTTTCTTACAAAGGCTAAGAAAGTGTGTTTTACGTCCACTGCGTCATACATTGTGCATACTGCTAATTTGCAGGCTATATTGTACATTTCTAGGTAGGCAAACCTATTAATATGCTATAGTAATTAAACAATTTTCAAAAATTTTCTTATGTTTAGCGTATATGCTTGAAACGTTTAACGGCACTGGTAGCAAGATTTTGGCTGGAGTATAAACAGTCGCTCCAGAACTCACAATATACTGCTAGTATTTCATTAACCTTACATTTGGTGTTCAGCGTTTAAGCGACGTTTTGATTATGATATCTGGTTTATATATTTAGCAATATTTTCGCTATAAATCTGGTGCTTAATGTTGTCTGCGATTAAAGCTACCTGAGTTTAGCGCTCGAGGTCATCCGTTAATCAGCTATATTTGCTATATTCTATGTTTACGCTTTTAAGCTAATTACGCCGTAGTGCCGTCTCCTTTTATAAGCTTCCTTTTTTAATCTTTTTCGTTTATTGTTACTAGAAATCAATATAAATCTGTTTTTCAGCATTTACAATGCCATTGCCTTTCTTCTCACTTTGCATGAGCCTACCATTTATCAAAACCCGTAATTTACCTTAAGTGGCTAATGGAGCTGGATTGAATATCGCTGAGTGTCGGTTCCTACAGCTTTGGCGTACGGTGCTTAGAAAGTGTACAAATGTGCCCCTGTGAAAAGAAACGCAGCCGGTAAGCTTGAGAAGCGTGATGATTGATTGTGGAATCCAGCTTCTATGAAACGGAATGTGTTTAAGCCTGCTCACAAATTCCATGCAGTCGAAGCATACGGCTATTGAACTAATACGTTACACAAAAGCCTTTACCGCCGTCTTGGTGCAGTACTCACGAGCAAGGAGTACATAAACTTAACTCCATTATTACTCATGCATGGTCATATGACTACTGTGCATTATAATATGACCCTTGGAGGAAACAGCTTCTAGGCAAGTCTAGAAATATGCCTTTGGTATTTTAGTTATTCACTCCTTGAACGCCCAACACCGCGAAAACATTAAGTTAGGAAGCGGAAGGATCGTGGGAGGGAGACTGGACGCATGGTCATGGTACATTTGGCTTAACTGTTCTTGTAACTTAATGCGGATGCAATTATGAATGGTGCGGTCTGCTCAGTCAGTTTTAGTTGTTACGATGGTTCATGACCTTGAAATATAATCAATTTGTGTCCAACTACCCACACTGAAGCTGTTTCTGGGATGGGATTAATTTCGCTATGTGCCGATATGAACAGCGGTCTTGCCAATTTTGCAATCCTGGTTCTATTCAGGGATGTGAGTCATGGGCCGAATGAGCATTGCGGGTTGGCTCTCCTTGGGTACTTTCATCCCGTTCAATCGTAAAGGCAGTTCGACAGAACCCGCAACACGTTCCCGACGGATATTTCTAGGGACGCATTACTATAAAAGACAACACAACACCAAAAGCGCTGCGGGCTTTAGTAACTGCTGTATAGGTATACACATATGTTTTCATGCACCGATGTATTACGCTGATGGCAAGCATACAATCATTCATCCTCCTTTTACCTGGATAATGATTATGCTTGTGTGCCTCGCATTGTCCAGTATAACATATTTATTTATCAATATACATTTCAAAAAGCAAGAAATTTACAGTGTCAGGCGAGCGTACCATTTTTCGTCGAATGCAACATGCAGCATGCACATCGACGGAACGCGAAAGCTGTAACTTAACTTTGAGTGATATAAGTAGCTAGCATATGTGTCCATGGAAATAAATGCTGAAAGCTTTATGAAGACAAACGCGCAATGCCTGGAACGGTTCATGCTTTGAATACCAATAGGCTTCATTACCATGCATTTCGATTATAGCTCCGCGACACATAGTTATTATTAAGACCTTGCACTGAACGCTATGAAGTCTGTGGGATACTTGTTATCCTTCATGGATCGCGACAGGCTTTTCTGTAAATAAGCACCAAACACAGAGCCACGCATACAGAATCCGCAAGTTTCAAATGCATTTAACACGCATTATTTCACCTTATTTCACCTTCTACTAGTGTATTTAATGTACATGCCGCGAAACTTGTATTTTCTTTTAATGATAACTGCAAAGGATCACAACTCATCAAGCAGGCATATATATATACATATATATATATATCTTATAGATCTTTCCGTTGCTGGCGGTACCGGAAAAAGTGGACAACGAAAATTAATCTATACCGTGTCGAAGCCGTATGGCCGACAAGTCCCGTAGATTTACTAGTGCAGTGTATAGAACACCTGTAACAAAAGCAGGAATTGAAGAAGGATATCTTGTGTCGTTCGTGACTTTCCAAGCTAATACCATGTACACATGGGCCCGTATTTCCGCTGTTTTCCCGCTGCTTGCACACTGTTTGGTTCTCGTTATCGTTATGTCCGGTGGAAACAGACTACATAAGTAAGCGGGAAAGGAATGTTCTTCATCCAATAACCGGAGGAAAATAGTTAAGTTTGTGACACACAACGTTGTGGCTGGAGGAACATTGAATGTTCGGGAAGGCCAGTGGTGCAAAAGTCTGTTAACACTCAGTATTACCTTTTGGGTTTTGCAGAGTGCATCCGCTGATTACAGAGATGGATAACTCGGCTTTGCTGTAAAGTATTTCGACCGGCATAACCGCTGTTCGCCTTTACCAGTTATAACGGTAGATATACCTGAAGCATAAAACGGCCGAAATGTGTGTACACATACTATAAATAAACACGAAATAAATGGTTTCCTCTGGTCATAGAGCAGCACACTATATGACGTATGATCAAGTGTGTACAAGTACAGACACGCATGCATGGTTCAGGCTATTTATTTAAATATAGTAACAAAAGAAATCTTCTAAAGTTTTACATATAGACCATTGTCCAAAATCGTGGCGTCCATGTTCGGGGCTGCGCTAGCGCGTGGATAACTCAAACCGATAACAGTGGTGACAAAGCTCAGTATCGGAGAAAGGTTCGCGAAGTTGACTATTATGCACTTAGGAAGTATGACAGCTCTAAACAAATGCTGGATGAAGTGTCGAATGGTGTTCGTTACAGAAAGAAAGGGAACCTTGCTGTGAATTTGGGTGCGAGTAATGTCTCTGACTATGGTCAATAATAAATGATAGCAGAATGTTAGTATTATAACCATGCTTCCGTGAAAGATAGGTAATAATACAGGGCAGTAAGTTGCGTCGCCTTGCAGATACTTCGTTTGTCTTAGAGGGCGAAACTCCATGCCTTATATGTTTATCCCCATTTTACGACGCACGGTTCCTTAGGCCTCAGATAAAAGAGTGATCGATGGCCATGAAAGCCCAGGAAAAATCCAGCGAAGTGCTACTTGAGATTTCCTTTAGACCACGTTGTAGGGGAAAGGAGAAAACAGCCCAAAGTAATGAGATGGGATACACAACTGTAAATTTGCAATCATCGTATAACGCTAGCTTGTTTGCATATTAGATATGAGTACCTATAGAGTAAATACATGTGTTAGCAACAAACAATATCTATTTGGGTAGTGTGTACGACGCGGTAATACGAATAGATAAAGACTAGGGGAGGAAAGACTTGCTTGGAACGGTGAAGCTTTTAAGGATCAAGTGAGGCAAAACTTGTGTGTAGGATACGGGCCAAGTATATTTCACCGACGAAGGAAATGCATTTATCAGAAAGTAGAACACCACAATTTTACTATAAGTAGAAAATAGTAGCAATGCTTACGTTTGCTGACAGTGGTAACAAACTTGAATGCCTATGGACGTGAATCGAATACTCAGGCCAACGCCTGCAATAAATAGTATGTCAGTTAGGCGACTGTGTATTTACTGCCACTTTCAAAGTGCATACAAACAGAAAATATTACGTATGAGAAAAAGCCAGATAAGTAGGAACTCAGGAGTAACGGAGAATCCACTGGGTAATAAACAACTTTTAAGTAGGATTATGACCATAGGTAGATAAGAAAAGGTCGATACCAAGGAGGACAGAGCACCATACTGCATTCAAAACAGCCTACGGGCAGAATTGTAATCATAGTAAGATTAGACAAATCGGTTATCAATGAAGGCAAAGTCTAGTATTACATTCAAGGAATAGCTTACAGTCAGATGTTCATGATTATGTCAGGTTAGAGAGATGTAAACGATAACAGGGCCTCATATAGCTTTCATGCAAACTCTTTCGGGAAGTTTTATGTTCAGGAATAGATTATATGGGTCAGATATCAATGAGGGTAGGGACGTATTGTAACAAGTTAGCCTCAGGTCTATAAACATAAGCCGGCGGACAGTTTCTAGCAGTCAGGTAGCGATGAGGACGGAGCCTAATAATGCTTTCAAGAAACCGTGCTCAGTTTCATGATCAGTAATATATCAAGATAGATGGATAACAATGCGGACAGGTCCTCCTATTGCTTTCAATGAACAGTTGTTGGTTTGATTCATAATCATCAACAAGTCAGAAATTAGACGAATAACAATAAGGACAGAGGCTGATATTGCATGCAAGGAGCCGCTCTCAGCTTCACATATGACCGTAGATATTTTATGCTAGTCAGCGGCCAATGAGGACAGAACCTCACGTAGCGCTTAGTTGTCAAATCTTATTCAGCTTAACGACCACAAATGGTTAAATAGCATCAGTCAATTATGACCTAGCCTTATAATCCGTGCAAGCAGCAGTTCTGGGAGGAATAAAATCATAAATATAATAATCTTGAGTATACGCGGACATGTGAATAAAGACTTGACCCATTGAGTACAGTCAACCAATATGTCGCTCACATCTGTGTTGATGATCAGGTCTAATATATAGATGGAGCAACTTCGCAGTTCCAAGTTGTAATGATAAGAGGCTGAGATGTTACTTTGCAGGTACAATATGGCATTAGTGAAAATGCATATCAATGAAACATTCAGACTTGCGAAATTTTAGAGTACGCAGAACTGCTGACCATGTAACAGTTGGTTCAGTCAGTTCAATTGGGCTGCGGATAAACCAATACGTGACGCGGTTATTCGCAGTTATCTGTCACCCTTTTCCTGTGCTGGTTGGACGGCTACAGTTTAGGCGCCCGAAGATTCGTCTTTCACTGCGACACTAGTGCAATGCCAGGCACAAATTTACGGCACTTGAATTTAATTGAACGAAAATCCGCCGTTGTTACGACTTGCTGACCGGATAAATTATTCGTTAGCTTGCAATAATACAAGTTTCCGGTGGCCTTAACAATTGGGTTAATTTTGCTTAACAATAACACTTTCACCTACTTCGTACCTGAAGGTCTACCGTTGACTGCGGAAGGCCGATTTCTGTGATAATGCAATGTAATTCTCAGTTGGACAAAGCCCAATAAGTTGCTAACATACACTAAGGCCACAACAATTGCGCTCCGCCATTTTCTCTACTGCGTACTCCATATTTGCTTACCATTCATTCGAAGCTCCTCAAACCGTTTTGACTGTTCAAGCTATTTTACGACCCAACCCGGGCGGACCGAGTTGCTTTTCGAGACAATATCCTATCCTTCAGGGCGTCAAAAAGCTAGCCTATTTCATTGGATATCCCTCAGAGACTTTAAGTGGTTCTGCAAACACTCTACCTACTACATTAAATAAATGCAATTTATGACCTGCCAGTCGGGCCCAGCCATACGATCATGATAAAATGATGACCTGGGAATGAACTAAGCACTCACCTAAGGCATACGCCAACGGAAAAATTGGTCGCAACTTGACTGCGAATAACCGCGCAAGTTAACGCTCCAAAAGAACCGTTGCCTTTTACAACTTTCATTAAGTGGACCTGCGACAGTGTTATAACAATTGGTTGGTTTTTGCCAGACAAGTGCTCTCCAAATAAATGGCCAACATGTTCGTTTATCAACACTAGGAATACACGGATTTGAGCCGGCACCGAATAAAGTCACAGCCCATGTGTTTACACTAGCAAGTCAACAAGCGCCTTATTCCACCATTCTCGAAACGGTCATTACACTGGCAATTTTACATCTGCGAAAACCGCCATCTCTTTTTCTACGATTTCACCATTGTTCCTTGCTTTACGTACACACTAACTCGGTCTTACGCTTTAATTAGCTACTAAGCAATAAATCAGCATTCTTGATCTGCTGTTGGCTGGTGTATGACTGAAGTATGTGCTAGACTGATTATGTTCGTAAAAACAGGTCCCGATCTCGCGACATCCCAAGTACTCTTTTGGCATTTACACCGTTGTACAGTTCAAATCATGAGCGCCTGAACCATTTTCTACTGTCGTCACTACAATGTTCACAAACTATCTGTACAGGTTCACCTATCTGACCATGTCTCCCTGGGCATGTCTTGTATATTCGAGCATAAATATTTCTGTACTTAAAATGTTTAGATATTTATATATCCAAATACATAAATACACATTACATCGCAGTACATTACATTACATTACCTGTTCAGTTGTTGTCCTATTACTGTGATCCTGCCTTTAACGGCTTGTCTATCGTACCGGAGCATAAAATATTTATTATACAGCAACGGCTACCTGTCGAAAGCAGTATAACATTTAACGGTAATTGAACATGAGAAGATCTGCGCTTCAGGCGCTTCGTTGCGAGGGGAATGTCAGTAAAGCTGGCTTGCTTGGTGCATTGGGCGAAGTTGCTGTAGTAGAAGCCAGCGGTGGATATTTCAAAACACTCGCATAGCAATGAGGACAGTGTCACAAATTGCTTTCGATAAACGGTCTCGTATAGATATTTGGACCTTAAAATGATACAAAGCAATCGGATCCCAATGAGGACAAAGCCTGATTTTCCGTTTGAGGAAGCTTCCCTAGATCAATTTATGTCTAAGTACGGGCCAGAACTCAGAGGTATCCATAAGGAAAAGCTTACTGCGTTCTGTAAGCAGCTCACTTATAGGTGTATGACTTTGGAAAGTCCAGCACAGTCACGTTCATTGAGGACACGGGCTCAAATTTGTTTTCCTCCTAGCAGCTTTTAGGTGAATAAATAACTAAATAAGTATTTATTCTCGACAAAAAAGGCACGCTTTGGGCCCGGTACCAATTGTGGCATGTTGTACACGATAGTATAATGAGCATGTCCAAGAGCGAAGGTAATACAGATGCAGTACGTAGTGTAGGCCCTTGTGGCTCAACGCTTGAATGAAGTTTATCCTAGAATAGTGCGAACACTAAAAAGTATTACAGAGACCACCGGAGTGGAGTATATGGGTGAAGAAGCGGTCCCATGTGGTTTGTACACAGTACGAATCGCGGGTGCGAAGCATGAGGACCCATCCGTTAAAGCTTTTTAAGGGTAATTGCATATCACAGGGCAAACATTTATGTGTAGTAGTATGAGAGTGGATACGGGCGCAGAAGCTACAATATAGGTAGTATTGGTCAACTTACCGAGGCGTGCCGAGTGCCGTGACTTTATTTAATGGCAAGTCACGTCCACTACTTCGCCAGTTTGTTATACAGAAATTTGTGGATTTTTGCAGGCCGAACGCTTACCAGGCGAAAACAACTCTCCTGTAACACTACGGACCCTTGACATGACAGTGCCTGGGTTGTTGCCTGGAGGATTTTCGCAACGGTCATTCGCCGCCATTTTTGCTAATTTTTTCCTTTGGTTGGGGGTTTGTTATTTCGAAGTCGACCGCCGCCTGTGGCAGCTAGTGAGGTTGGACTGCTAACGTAACTTGTATGCAGTGGATGAGTTTTACGAATGCCTTTGGTGCGGCAGGATGGCAATGAGTGGAAAATTTCAATGATTGATGTCCATTCCATGGCCAGGTGGAGGTCGCAGTTATGTCTACGTAGGTGCTAGGTGTAGATACTGATATCCTATAGAAGAAGTTATGAAAGAAAAACGAGAAAAAGCAAACTGCTAAGAAACGTGTACAGGACTATGTTACTGGCAATGAGTAGTTGACGACAGTCAAACATTAATCAGGACAAGGCCTAACATTTAGAGCAAGGAAAAACTCCTAGTTAGATTTAGGACCACCAATATGTCAGCAAAGCCAGCTATCCTAGCAAATGTTAAGACCTGCGTTTGCAACAACTTGGTGGTCCTTACACCTGCCTTGTTACAGTTGGGTGCGTATGCGACATCACCGATGGATGCAACATGACCTTAGTTTCTCGCATAAACGTAAGCATCACATGGGTTCCGAATCCCAACCTTCGCAATACGGTCCCAGCTTTGAAAACCACAGGCCATGCCAATCACATAAAAACATTCATGGTGTTGCTACACCCAAGAAAATAAAATGTACCGCAACAAGCTCATCAACTAAACTAACGAGTATGGTAGGCCGTATGGCTGTTCAAGTAATTATGCTCACTCTTAACATAGCACCTATTTAGCTGCAAACAAATGCGACATGCATAAATGTTTTTGACCTTGTCGATTAGAATTTAGTGAGGAAAGCGACAACTGAACCAACTCAGTAGCAAAGTATTGAACGAAAGATGCTATCTGTAAATTGCTGTACTATACGTATTCTACGAAAGTTGCTTGCACAATTACATTCTTGTGGGCTCATTATCCTCTGGTGTGGGGTAAGTGGGCAAAATGCTTTTGGTCAGTGTAGTGCGATCTTTAAGGCATTCCGTATTTCCCCTATTTACTATTCTCATTAAAGTTGAGCCTCTATGAGATACCGGGTGGTGCTCACCAAAGTGCTACTGCTTTTCAAGAGGAAGGGAACGGTGTGTGCTTTCTTGAATTACGTCAATGACACCTTGGCAAGTCTGATTCCCTCGCTATTGTATGAGGTTTACAACAAGCTGTAGAAAGTTCCGGATGATCCTGGGGTCCTGAGACATATTAGAGCCACTTATGTATGCCATAAGCTTGAGGAAGATTATCGTAGCTGCTCGGTGTTTACTCAGAAAGTTCTGCCTTTCGCTTCTAAACTGTCTTTTCTTGACATGCTATTCTTTTGATGCGCCTGCAATCCTTGTTGTTACTCAGCAGGTTGATCTAGGTGTCGCCTACACCACCGCCCTTCACTGCTGAAACAGCTTAACATTTGGCATCGCATGTAGATCGGTTAAATGGCATTGGTTTTGCAGTCCGGTTTGTTAGTTTGTTGCCTTTGTCGAAAAAGACAAGAGCTATCACATTAAGCACAAAAACAAGCACTAATCGTTTGGTATGTTGTAGTTCTGTTATCCGTGTATTTTTGCAGCACTCACAGGTGATAGCAAACAATTCCGAGTTAAAGTTATGGAATAGCGTTGTGCTATATTGTTAGGTAACAAAGCGGCCATGGATGAGTGTGTCATCCGACCGTTTTTGAAATTTTGCCGGTTCGGCGAAGACCAACAAGAGGAAAACATCCAACTGCTGACATAATCTAATCGAACAAAATTCCAAATTCACGTTAGACGGCTTACTGTACTAAGAGTTCCAACGGGTGATGATTCGAGTTTGTTCTGTCAATGAATGTCATTGAGGGAGCGCAAACAATGTTGGTTAGGCAGAAGCAGAGGGTCAAAACAGCTCGCTCCGTAATCAGCCTCATCTTTCACCGCATAAGACACGGCTTTAGCATCCGTCATCATCGGTGGTTGTTCATTCAACTGGCGCACTTGGCTTCAGGAACTTGAGGCCGCTCCAGTGCAAAGGTCGTGCTTCAGCCATGGAGGCCCAACTAGAATTTTATATTCCGCAGAGAAGCCAGCATATGCACTAGGCTACTGTCAGAACATAGAGAAATCCGTATGTTTGAAGGCACTCCGGGTCAGCCCGACGTATGGTTTGCCAAATTTTGAAGCCTTTTCTGGTTGACTAGAACGACGTAAGCCATCTTGAGCCGACGAACTCTGAGCGAGTTTTACTTAAGGTCGCTGCAATAATTGAGTTCCGAACCAGCATGAATAATTGGCCTGGTAGCGTTTTGAGAGTGCGTTGCTACTCCACAAGTTGAAATGCAGTACATTTTTGATTGCATATTGAGGTACCGTGTCAAATTCACTCTGAAGCCGCTGCTGGTCGCCAATCGCTTGAAGGCTGCACCAAAACTAGTACTCGTTGTCAAACAATAGAATACTGGATGCGGTTTTTCGGTACACTTTATTTATTGGGCGTTGTAGGCAATAGTGAACCTCGCACTGAACCTTGCGGCACCCTACACTTGACGTGAACGGAGTCACATAAAGCGCAGAAAACTAAGTCCAAATTTCTGCTGAACCGTGTTGGCGGTCCTGCTTATGAAAATGTCAGCAAGCTAGAAACATACTTAATCCGGTAACATGCACCTAACATTTAGGACGACAGACTTTTCAATGCATTCTTTTCCCGGCCCATACAACTGTCTCGTGATTGGGAAGAATATTGATTCAATGGCGGGAAGAAATAGAGCGATTCTGATGACTCTGTGTTACCTAATTCGCAATTGCGCCCATGTTTATTTCTGAAGCTGTATTAATGCAATGTCATGGAAAGGTCGTAACATTATTTGACTTGTTCCTTTTAGGGAACAGCTTCCAGCATTGTCGAGAAATATACGATTTATTTATTTAGTTATAAAGTTTCGAAAAGAGTATTCTATTGTCTTGACGATAAATTTCCTACAAGGTTTCAGGTATATTACACCTCCTTCAAGGCCAGCTACTTCGTGCAACCCTTTCGTTATATATGATGGCTATCGACAGAAGCTCTGCTGCGCTGGAGTACTGGTGTTAAAGTTCATAGATAGCACACCGGCGTGATAGCAATAATAGGTACCATAACCTTGGAAAGACTCTGAGGAAGTAATGCCAAGCGTTTATTTGTAAGCTCAGTTCTGCCGCCACACTTGTGCGTTCGATTTCATTTTCAAAGCTTCCACTTGAAGGAACCTGGTTATGGTATAAACACCACTGGAAGTGCTGGGCAAAATTTTCTACCAGTTTTATTGCTGCGGCTTTTAAGGTTTCCCTACTGAGGTGGTATATTCGCCTCTCCTTCTAAACCTCAAAGGCCGATGTGTTTGCCAAGCTTTACACGGCTTTCGTTATCCAAATTAGGATACTCTATCCAGCTTTATCCACCACACCTGCCTTGAAACAACATGGGCTGGGAAGATGTTTCCTTGTAGGTACAATATTATTTTTGTTTGTCTTATGCCAACAACTGCATTCTGAAAGCTATCTTAGCTTTGGAATGTTTTCAACGTTCTACTTTAAACTTAAATGAAACTTACTCCTTACGTGCTGTATAATCACAAGTAAGCCCGGTTCAAACTTGTATTGGCTATTTAGTCCCGTTGAGCGTCCCAATCTCTGCGGTCACCAGCTGATGAAGCACAAAGTGTGTTCTGACCAGTTTCAGCGTACTTGTATGTCGCCCCAACTTGCTGTAAGTGGGAACCGGGTCACAAAGCGATCTAAGGTTGAGGTATTCAGGGGTTAGTTAAGTGCTTTTGGGTGGTCATACTAAACTATCTCCTTCTCCAAATCGACGCACCTTCAGCTTCCACCAGGCTTTTCTCCATTTTTCTCGTGCCTCAGTGTTACTACTGGTTAGTTGACATTCCTCCGCTTCATACCTTAGCCTAACATATTTTGTATATCACGTAAGTGGCACAGCAGTGAGTGTTGGACATGATATGTGAGCAGAAGCCCGTTGCTTACAGTGTTATGCATTTTTGTTTGAAGTACAGCGAGGACCCAATCGGCTCTATCGATTCTTGGTTTGACGGTACGTCTTAGTATGAATCAAGGGAGGCACAATCTGAGTAAAGAATTCTTTTCGGTAATTCTCATCAGACTCAAACATTACATGATGAGGAAAAAGTGCTAAATGTGCCGGATTGGGCTACGTATTTTGCGCTGAACTAGTTAACAACTTCATTGTATGCTTGCCCTTCTCTCGTCCTCTGTCCTTCTATTACGGAAACTCACTTAGCTTTCTTCTGTCGTGTAAGTAGTTACATGTATTCAGCGCAAGCCACCTTTTTGCTTCACATTTCTAGATCTCCATTTATCCCTTACTCGCTCTATTGTCTTAGGCATTTTTACCTGCAATCCTCCAAGTCTCGCGCTAGCATTCTCTGGCTCTATCTAGCTTGGTACTATTATCTTTGCACCTGCTGCGGTTAGGCCTTAGGTTCTGATATTCTCAGCAACATTATGTACGCTTGCATTCTAGCTATTTGCTGTCTTTCCGTCAGTTAACCTTTCTAAGCTTTTAAGTTCATCACCCCTCTCATCCGGTCAGTAGACAGACGCCCGTTTTCTGCTTACTTACTCGCTGTTATGTTTGCGACACCTAGCCATTTGTGAGTTTAACAGACTCAATGGCTTTTCCTGGGTCAGCATACCACAATAATATTTTCTCAGCACCCTAGAATAACCCGCTTCTCTGCGCGACGCTACATATACATTAGTTCCGCACGTTTACTTTCCTTTAACTGATCTTTATTACTTCACTTCTGTTGATCAATCCTTTCTCACCTAGTGTTCTTTGTCCGTTTTCGCAGCAAAGGTTTTTACACTTACTTATGTAGGAGGTAAGCTCTCCCACAGGCATTTCCCATAGCACTGTACTCTTAATACCCTCGTGTCGTCTTTCTGGCTTGCTCCTTAGAAGCATTTTACTCAGCGCTTGAATCCTATCTATCCGCTGACTTACCAACATTTGATCTTGGAATCCAGTTCATTGCAAGCCATTTATAACTTCCCTTACTTATTCCGCGCTCCGTATCGAAGTAGGTTGGCTACCTGCTTGTCTTTAACTTCTGCGTTCTGTCTACTCATGCAATATTGCATCATAGCAAACCTATACTACATTATATGCTCAATGGCGCAACCCTCTGTATCCCACGTAGATGGTGGAAACCAACCTATATAGCTATTGCTTTCGTAGAACATTCAAACATATTTCAGCACAATCATTGTTGCACATTGTACCTCATTTATTTCCACTAAATGTTATACCATAGGACTTGAACGATGTTTGTTTCCCCGCCCGTTCTTTGTGGCCTTGTTTGGCTCTCACCTGCACTTTTCCCCAAGGTCCGGAAATTCTTGGGGATCTGGAATTGGACCGAAAAAGAGTTTTTCACTTGGACAGGACAAAAGCCACACGGACCTACAAAGAACATGGATGTACAACAAATGGATACAAATGCACTCACTGCCACGACCGGTGTCCAGTAATGATAGCTGGACACGAAGCCTTCACCCTTCTGAAAATTCCAGACGCAAGGAACTGACATTTCGTTCAACTGCACACTCACAAAGATTACTCTTAGTAAAGGTCTCACTCTCCATGGGCCTTGGCCATTATGGCCGCCCCGACCAAAGATACCTGATCAGCTGACATAGGAAGTTGGAAGTTAATGGACTGCGGATAACCGAGGGTGAAGTCAGTCGGGAAGCTGCTCTGCCAGTTTTACATAAGTGTACAAACGGATTTCTGACAGTGTTCCAGGAAGTAGTGGGTTTTCGCCTGGCAAGCGTTCTCCATATGAAAAGCCACAAATGTCTATTTAACAACACTGCGACGTGGCGGATGTGACTTGCCACTGAGTAACGTCACCGTCTACGACTACATTCGGGCAAGTCGACTGGAGTCATAATGTAATATTTTCCTGACACCTTCACGAATAAGATACTTCCTGCCTGCATGTATCGTTTTTAATACACATGTAGTGCCCAGACTGTTTACACTACGCACGCTAGAACCCAGCGCGTCGCCATTCATTGACGACTTTATTCTTTGTGATTAATGTTGCAATTTCCAAAGCCTGTATAGCTTTCGGCTTACTGCCGACTACCTACATAGCAACGCGTTTGTTGCGAAACCTAATTGCATGTAAACGTTGATCATGCCTTGTTTGGTTTGTCTCAACAAATTCGAGAGTATACTATTTATTTATATATTAATACGAAGAAAAGGGAACATATGCGGGATTAGAACTAAAGCAAGAAAAGTATTTATTTTCAAATAGCTTCCTCAAATTTCCTTGATCACTGGAGGCAGAATGGTGTTCCTATATTGGCCCATTTCCGCCAATTCAGCGTAATGGTCATGTGTAACCTCACAATCCGGTAGTACTCATGGAGCCGGAGCAGTCGCAGTAAAAGCGTACCCTCCTGGTGTTTTACCAAGGTGTATTTCTACTTGCCATTGGAAACATTTGTGCTCCAACGTATTGACATTAGCCCTAATTAGACCGTTATATTCCTTCGATATCTGAGCTTACGTAACTATAATGAGGCGGTTTCTGAGCCACAGTGAGTTGCAGGCCCTCCAGTGGTGACCTGGTGTCGAGCCATTTTTTGTGATCCCATATAGCTTCTGTACTTTGTCTTCACTTTCACCCCTCGATATGCGCCCGATCTACACATCGTTTCAAAAACTACTACGGTGTTCCGTAGAGATAAGATGCCGTCTGCTGCAGTTGGACTAAT
>OX104061.1:7176854-7233955 GCA_944474145.2 Dicrocoelium dendriticum | reverse complement strand
TGTCGGATTACTCGTCAAGCTTTTTGTAGCCCATCGAAGATCGCCTTGTGTCCCACTTTAATTACCTTCTGATATCTACGCCCAATTACGCACATTGTCTTGGATTAGTATTACTACCCTTATAGAGCTTCGTGAGTATTTTGCCAGTTGCGTAGTATAAACCTGGAATCATTTGGTAGCCAAAAAGTACATTTCAGGGTTACCGCATAGCATTAGCAAACGTCGTGTCGACGGACAGTACAGCAAAAACGCAATGTGTGACTAAATAGATTTGCCCAAATCCTTAGTTCCAGTGTCGCTTCTAAATTAGTTTTCGTCGCAGCTCTACAAAGGTATGGTATCTTTACAACAATTGAGGTAGGTTTATTATGAGCATTTCAGAGAGTCGCCTGTAGCTTGAGCCCGGGGAGCGATTCAAAAACACAGGTCGGGTTGCAGGGAAACTTTTATTGGTACAGTAACAGATTCCCTGTTATCTAGCTATAAAGGAACGACACTGTTGACGCTCTAGCTAGGGGAACGGAGCATGCATGGCACACAGGGCAGTCGCGAGTTGCCACCGAAACAAGCGCCAAGCAAACGTGGCGACGAGAAAGTAAAGCATTCGAACACAACAATTAGTTCAACCAACCAAACCGGATGACTAGGTGTAAAATGAAATAATTTTTGTCAGAATTTTACGCAGGCAAACCGGGGAATCTCCAGACTGCTACGTATCCCTCTACAGAAGGGACTGTTTAAGCAGTCCTTCTGCAGATGATCAACACGTCATATCCAGAATGAATGGTTAGTTCCTGACCTACCGACCTGGTACAGGAGATGACCCAGGCACGCAATGGCCACTCGCATAACGAATCAGTCAGCAGAAAAATGGGATGCAACTTGACTGCGAATAACGGAGCAAAAAACGTTCAACATGAAACATAGCCAGTTACAACTTGCCATTCAATAGATTGGCGGCAGTGTTTCAGGACGTGGTGGGTTTTCGCATGGCAAGCGTTCTCCCTATAAAAGCCACAATTGTCCGCTTAACAACACTGCAACGTGGCGAATGTGACTCGCCACCGAATAAAGTCACAGCCCATAACGTCACACTGGCAGCTCAATTAGAATCTTCATACTGGATAGCTTGCTCTTCAATTATCTTCCAATGGATCACTCAGGATTCTCTATCTATTATTAGTCGACGTATGACTGCGATATATGGCAGAGCGTCTATGTCCAAACAAATGGATCCCGACCCCACTACATCTGAATCGTTCTTTCACATGTTCACCATTGCACAGTTCTGTGCACGGACATATGAACAATTTTCTACCATCACTACAGTTCCCATACAGTGTCTTTACAGCTGTACATACCTGATCATACCTCAATTGGCGTGCCTCGCATAGTCGAGAAAAAAATATTTATTTATTTATTTATCTACGTGAGGACTGTCCGTAACAAGCCAGCCTTCTGCGAGACCAGGTTGTGAAACCTGTTGCAGCTATTCGAAAAGAACCATACAATCGGACCCTAGCAGGCTTCCACTCGTGTCCTCCCTACGTTGCCGAAACTGCAAAAAAACTGTTTGTGGGGGACAGTTAGTAAACTTCACGTACGCGGTTGAGCAGGAAGCTCGTTCCGCTTCCAATTGACGTGTGGGGGTCCAGCAAAATTGAAACGGAGATGCAACAAACCGGCGGGGTGTATATGGAAAGCAAAATAAAAAAGCAGCATGAATACATAGTCATACACAAAAGAGTGAAAGCAAAATTCGTGAAAAGTTGTTTTTGAGTTTTCAAAAGGTTTTGCTCTTTTTTGGTAGTTCCAAAACGTTTTGACCATTTGTTGTGGATTCTTCTAAAATTTTGTTAGGAGCAGAAAATTTTAGATGCACGCTCTATGTAAAATGGTAAGTGCTAACGAAGTCCGAAAGACGAACTGGTGGTTTGAGCTTTCTACTGTGTCGATTGATGGTAGGGCGAGTAAGAGTGCTGTCGGTTGAGGTTGTCGGCTTTGCTGGAGCCAACTGACTCGTCCGCGGTTGCGATGCGAGCTGTGATGGCGCAGGCTGTGAAGGTGTTTGCTGCACCGAAGAGTCAGACATGTCGAGGAATGCTGGCTTGTGTCTATCGACCTTGATCGTCTCAGTCTTAACATTGTAGTCAATGGTAAACGTCATGTCGCATCTGCGCACGACATGGTATGGACCAGAATAAGGCGGTTGAAGTGGCCGGCGTACGCTGTCAGTGCGAACGAACACGTGTGTGCAAGTAGTTGAGCGTTCGTTTACGTTGGTGGGCAAGCTCTGTGCCCTGGGTTGCACCGGCTGAAGCTGTCGCATGTGATGAGGTAGACGGGCTGCATAGTCGCCATAGTCAAAGGTTGTTGGCGCTTTTGGTGAGACAAATTCACCAGGTTAGCGTTGTGTGCATCCAAATACCAGCGAGGATGTAGTGGCGTGCATATCCTCCTTAATCGTGTTTCTTATGCCTAAAAGAACGAGCGAAAATGCTTCGTGCCAGGATGTGCTATATTGGGCACAGAGCGATGCGTTGGGTTGCCGGTGGAAGCTTTCTGCCATCCCATTAGCTGCGGGATGGTATGGGGTGTTTGGGTTATGTTGGCAACCAAGAACGTTGAGAAGTTTGCTGAAGAATCGGTGAAAGTGTTATCATCTGTCAGTGATGACTACGCTTGGGCAACCAAATTGAGCTACCCCCGCGTTCTAAGAAAGTTTGCGCAACTGTCTCAGATGAGCAGTTGACTATCGGAATCGCCTCTGGCCAACGGGTGAATCGGTCGACACAAGTAAGGAGGTACACGTAGCCTTTGCATAAAGGCAAAGGTCCGACCAGGCCGACATAGACGTGTGCAAAACGTGAGTCAGGAGCCGAAAAGACGCCAAGTGCGCTTTTGGTGTGTCTGTATACCTTGGTGCGCCGACACGCTAGGCATGCGCTTGCCCAAAGGCGGACATCGCGATTGACGTTGGGCCCTACGAAGCGTTTCGTTACGAGCTTCTGCGAAGCACGTATGCCGGGATGAGACAGGTTGTGTAAAGCGTTGAAAATTAGTAGACGCATCGAAGTAGGAACTACGGATAGGGGAGAAGTTTGTGAGACGTCACAAAGAATGGTCCCCTCAGCTGAAGCTAGTGGAACTTCGCGTAGTTTCAAATAGATGTTGCGTCGTAACTTGTCTATGTCGCGATCAGTACGTTGGGCAGCAGCCATAGCGACTAGATCAATGTTGATGCCAGGCGATAAGCTGATCTACTGAATGCGTGAAAGTGCATCCGCGACGGGAGTGGGAGCACCTGAGACATGTCGTACGTCTGTCGTAGACTAAAAATAACGTAGTCTAGGGGTCTAGTTTCCCTCGGAGAATACTTGTCCGCTGCGTCGTTGATTGCGTGGATCAATGGCTTGTTGTCAGTGAAGACTGTAAAATGTCGACCTTCGAGATAGTGATTCCTAGGTAAATAGCTAACAAATCCCTACCGATGGTGCTGTAACGCGATTCGGCAGGTTGTAAACGTTTCGAGAAGAAACCTAGAGGTATTCATCGATGGTCGATGCGTTTTTGAAGAACTGCACTGACGGCAGCGTCGGATGCGTCGGTTGTCAGGGAGAGTGGTGCAGGTGTGTCTGGATGGGCGAGAAGCGTTATGTTGAAGATAAGGTCCTTTAGCTTCTCAAAAGACAGTCTAGCGTCGTCTGCAAAATAAAAAGACCGTTGTTTACCGCAAAGCAAGTCAGTCATTGGTTGAACAATGCTCGCGCAGTTAGGAATAAAGCGTCTATAATAGTCGACCAGGCCAAGGAATCGGCGTAACTGTTTGTAGGAACATGGAGCACGATAGCCCTTCAGTGCTTGGATTTTGTCTGGCAGAGCTTCGATACCAGAGACGGATATGCTTTGGTCAAGGAAAGCGATAAAGCTTTGGCCATGCTCGCATTTATCGGGGGTTTTCGGTAACCCCATGCTGTGTTAAGCGTTCAAAGAGAGCGTCGAGGTGATGAAGATGTTCGTTGTCAGGAGAGCTGGCGATGAGAATGTCATCGAGATAAGCATGAACGCCTTCGAGTCCCCGCGTTACCTAATGAATGAAACGCCGAAAAGTTTTGGCACCGTTGATGAGGCTGAAAGCCATTCGGAGGTACTCGAATGGGCCGAATGGCTTGATGACTGCTATTTAAGCAATGACGTCTGGCGCGACAAGTATCTGATGGTAGGCGTGAACTAGGTGGACTTTGCTAAATATAGACTTACCAGCTAGAGCTGAGGTCAAGTCGTGCATGTGCGGTATGGGATATTTACCCGGGACGGTAACTTTGTTAAGTGCCCTGTAGTCACCACAGGGGCGCCAGTCACCGGATTTCTTCGGTAACGTGTGTAATGCTGATGCCCATGGACTTTTGGACGGGCGGATTATGCCCAGTTCGAGTAGCAGTGAACTTTTCCGGGGCTAGTCTGCGAAGACAGGCCGAAACAGGTGAGTCCTTAGTGCAACTGTGCTGCATGACGTATGACGTCACAGGAAACAAGTCATTCAGGACGCGAACGAGTTTTGGTTGCTTGTTGAAATGTTCGATAAAAGAATGTGAAGTTTGAGGTAGGACACGAATGGGAGTGATAGCAGCCCCGTTGACGCTAGTCCCGATAACACTGATCTGTGTTCTGGAGTAGATAAGCTTCTTCCTTTTAGCATCGACGATGATGTCAAAGCGTTAAAGAAAATCTATGCCTATGATGGCCAAAGGCACGGCAGCGATGATGAAAGATTCGCCGGAGGCCTAAATTGAGCGTTAGCAGCCTTTCGCACGCAGCGTGGTTGGCGATGGTGAGACGACCTGTTCTGCGCTACAGGGTATAACACCAACTTCGGCTCCTGTGTCGACTAGAAACTCAGTGCCGGAAGTTAAATTCCTAACGCGAATGAGGCGACTTTGGTGTTGGTCGGTCGCGTCCGTCGCAGTTTCCCTGCCTCTCGGCGAAGTTGCAAGGCTTTACACATTTATGAGCGGCGGTACCAAACCGTTGATGATACCAACAGCTATCCTGCGTGTTGCTAGAATTAGAACGCTTGAAGAGCGATTTTGAGCGGCTACGATGACGATGGTTCATGGTAAGCCGTTAGACCTGGCGACTAAGTGCCGCAACTTGTGTTTGCAGCGTTTCTATAGTTAACTGCAAGCCAGTGATGGAAGTGCCCTGAGACGCGACAGCATTGCTCTTGCTGACGTCGGCTTGTGGCTGTGAACGCTCAAACACTCGCTCCGCTAAATCTGCTAGTTGAGTGAGCGAAACGGAGCCCACTGTAGCAAGAATCGCTTGCGTGTTTGCCGGTAGCCGCTGTAGCCATAGTTTGCAAAGTAAAGTCTCGTCTATGGTTGAGGAACCAAGGAGTTGCTGCACTCTCGTAGCAGGATTGAGGGCAGTTTGTCGCCCAGCTGCAGTTCCCTGAAAAGCTTCTGCAGGCGAACATTCTAAGAGGACATAAGACGCTTGATGGTGGCCTCCTTGAGAGATTTATAGCGGTTTTCGGTCTGAGAAATGATAAGTCATGAACCTGCATTGATATTTCCTTGGGAAGTTAGGACAGGAGCTTGCTACACTTCGCGTAGTCGGAAGTGATTCTGTGGTTATAAAACTCTGCCTCAAGACGAGCGAACCATAAAAGAGGATCCGTGTCCCAAAAGTGTAGCACAAAGAGAGATACAACACTTAGCAGAGACTCTACCTAAGGGTCTACAGATTTCATGGTTTAAAATGACGCCAACACCGGATACCGTATGCAAAACTAAACCAAGTAATATGAAAAATAATTGGAACGAGCTTACCGGAGAAAAGTTCGAAATATCAGGCGCTGAGATTGTTTTGGAGTCGGGAGCGCCAAGTTAGTGTTTCGCCTGTACCGGGAGCCCGGAGAGCGATTCAAAAATACAGGTCGGGTTGCAGGGAAACTTTTATTGGTACAGTAACAGATTCCCTGTTATCTAGCTATAAAGGAACGACACTGTTGGAGCTCTAGCTGGGGGAACGGCACATGCACAGCACACAGGGCAGTCGCGAGTTGCCACCGAAACGAGCACCAGGCAAACATTCGAACTCAACAATCAGTTCAACAAACCACACCGGATGACTAGGTGTGTAATGAAATACTTTTGGTTAGAATGTTACACAGTCAAACCGGGGAACCTGCAGACTGCTACAGCATTTCGCCGGACCTAAACATTTTAGTAGACGGAAGAATGTTAACTGTATTTCTTTTAGAGGCAACCAAATTTCTAATATAATAATCCGAAAACCCAACCAAAGTTTGTTGATAAGAAGCCTCTGTGAATTAAAGGTATATCTATCTGCATTCACGACAAAGGTTAGCTATTTCTCTTTGTTTCCCTTTATCATGTGCAAATGCGGGTCGCTCAAATATTTTTTATCGCCAATCGGTGTTTTAGAGAACCTAACCGTAACACGTCGGCAACTTGATCAATGTTAAAGTCCTAGACTCCAGCTAAAGGTAGTTAGCACGCCACTTTATCCTCTTTGTTTTCCACATCTTTCAACTTTTAGCGCTTAATCATCCACTACCACTATTACAAGCACTGAAACACTGGGAGCATGAAACACGTGATTTATTTCTGCCGCCGTTTTGGCCAACCAAATATTCACCATTACTTGGTCCACCATAAATACACGAAAGGTAACCGCGTTCCAAGCCGCCCCTGTCGCTTGGTTGGCTAAGCTTACGGGACGCTTTACTCGTCCCTTAACACTTCGTTGCTTAGCTGTGCGAAATATTTTTATCCGACTTCAATGTCTACAATACGTAACAATGATTAGAAATGCTGTTCTACAGGGCCAGAGGTATTTGTAGTCCGGATACACTGGAAGCCGAAAAGAAGTTTCTGCATAGGACCTTGGTGGCAAATGGTTATCATGAGAAGTTCGTCCAAGTGCACAGCAGACCTCCGAAAATGAACTGCCGGTGTTAACGGCAGAGAAAAAGCCGTTTATCTGTTCCTGCCCTTCAAAGGAGACCACGTGACAAACGACATCGGACACAAGCTCAGGTCCGCCCTAACGCGCATGTACACGAGTGCTCAGTTGCGTCTTATGCACGCGACTCGGAACCTTGTTCTTCATGACCGTCAGAGCTACCCTTCGGTTAGTTCGCTTTCGCATGTGGTTTATCAGTTCACCTGCAGTTGCAGTGACGTTTACATAAGCAGGACTAAAAGTCGGTTGGCGCAGAGGGTGGCTGAACCCTTGCCAAATTAGGTGGAGCAAATAATGACGCAACAAAATGGAGCGCCTCCCAGAATGAACCGGATTCTCTCATCATCTATTTCTAAACACCTCGTAACAACTGGTCAAAATGTGGACCCCAGGACTGCGTTAAAAGTGCTATTACGTAGCCGAAATCCGATAATGTTGGCAATCAGTAAAGCGTTGCTAATTAGAGCTTATCAACCAGTGCTATGTGCACAGAAACTCTTGAGGCAATTAATCCGATTGCCTTGGACTTCATTTTGACAATGATTAGAGTGGAAAACCAGCTCCCACATTTTTGTGCCCCTGGCTACACCCGACTTTTACTAATGGTAATCCATGTTGCCTGCCGTACTCCAGTGCCTTCGCAGTTTTACCCACATTTGGTGAGAATACCGCGTGAGCAATGAGCGCATTCGACCTCTTGTTTACCGCCAAGGGAAAAGTACTGAACCGCTCAGCAACGTCAATTCACGCACTAGGCTCGGATGACTAGGCCACGTGTCACGTATGTCAGCACACCGGCTCCCTCAAAGTGCGTTGTTTGCTCGCCGTTGGTGTGAATGGATTAAAAGGAGCAGCCAAGCGATGACTTGGTTGAGCGGAATGAAGATACTTATTTCGAAGCTGACTGCGGTTAGAGTGTCACGGCATCCTAGATGGGGTCAAAAAGGATGAACACGTTTAATAGATACCCTTGTTTACATGTCTAGGAGCCGGCCTTAATAGCGTTCCCGTTGTGAGTTTCTTTGTCACTTCCCAACTTTTTTTAGCCTCTCCTCCAAACAAATGAGAGCGTGCTCTCATTTCGTAGCGGAATATAATTTCACCTAATAAGTTTTTGTTGCATGTTAGCTGGCTGATGGCTTTCTGGAACGATGCCCATCCGCTGGTGGTATCTTAGCTTGCATGCAACTGTTACATTTCTTTGCTTTTTTCTTTTATATATTGCAGAAGTAGCTGAGCTGTTTTATACCTCTAGATAACGTGTATAAGGAGGATGTTGCCTGCCGTACTGGAAGAGTAGCTACCATCAAAATCGCCAGTAAGATAGCTATTGTGATATTCATGTTATATTTAATACATGTAGCTTGTTGCTTAGCGCCGGTACATGCGGCCGTACTCCAACATAGGATGAACAAGCCTTAAAAAGCCGAAAGAATTCACAGCATTTTGTCCAATTGCAAAGTGCACAATCATCAATTTTAATAAAATTCAGCCATTAGCACCAAATTCTTTGAAAACCTGCATATAAAATCTCTATGTAATTTGTCGTTTCCACGCATTTTACCATTTTTGACCACTAATTTTTTATTATCATTGATAGACTAATGTAGCCTATCAATAAGCAGCAATACCTTTTGAGTATATAGAACCTGCACAAACATTTACCTTTTGATATTTATCTAAACGAGATGCGGCATTTTAGACAGATATGTGCTGAATAAAGCCTTAGCTATCCTGGTTTATTAATGTAGACCTGACCAATGTAGCTTTAGGATTATATTCGCAAACAGCTCATGGTATTAAAATTTGAACCTACCACTTCGCTAGTGGTTTGCTAAGCAAGTAGGATCAGAAAGTTTTACACGCAGATATTTTCGGTATACACCAAATGAATCATATCTTAGTCATTATTGTGTATTCCTGCATGGCTTTATATGCTGTTTGACTTATGGTTGCTTATGGTTAGAAAAGCTTATTTTTGGCTTATTTTTAGCAGTCTGGAGATTCCCCGGCTTGTTTGTGTGAAATTCAAACTAAAATTAGTTAGTCGTACACCTAGGCGACCACTGTGGTTTCTTGGATTGATTGCCGAGTTTGAGTGCTTCACTTGCACATCCCTAATTCTACTTGGCACCTGGTTTGGTTGGAACGCGCGACTGCCTTGTGTGTTGTGCACCCTCTCCTCCCTTAGCCAGATCGTCAACGGTGTCGTTCTATTATTGCTAGGCAATAGGAAACCATTTGCTGTACGAATACACGTTTTTACCGCAACCCGATCAGTCTTCTGAACTTCTCTCCGAGATTCCGGCTAATAGGCTATACGCTAAATATTACGTCCTAGGTTCTAAGCACTGCAACTTTTTGGCTATATTATACGCCTTCACATACGCAAGCTTGTATTACATATAGAACATACAGTCACCAATTAATCGTTTTCTTTATACATGCGACCTATATTTGATATATTTCTGGCATAGGTAAAAATGGCTGTATTGGCTGTCACTCCAGAGCTTGCAACCTGGTACAAAGCTTTCAGTGCTCGTGCTTACTGTATATATCGGTGAAGCATTGTTATGACTAGCCTTAATGTTTTCTATTATTTTCAATGGTTGCGCTTGACAATGCTATTTCCTTTCCGCTATTGTAGTACCGACAATAAATATCCAAGGTTATTTGTTAAAAAAACATTGTCGTACATTGGACGTTTCATGATATGCTAGCTATATAGGCTGTGTACGTTGTATGCAACTTTTCCACAGTAAATTAGTTTTTATTGAGAATCTTTTCCTTAGTTTACGGTAATTTCTGACCCGAACGTTAACAGACATTTTTCTCTGAGCACACGAACTTTAACTGCCAAATAACGCCAAATCGTAAGTTTTACTGACGAAAAGTAAGCTTATGTGAACGATTCGACATCTTGGCCTTCCGTGTCAGGGGAATATCAAGAATACCGTTCCATAAACTGGGCTCGGTTTGCTAAGTATGAGATGCACCGAAATTGACCGATGAATATGAAATTCACATTACTGTAGTACACCTAAAATTCAAGTATCCACTTATCACGAAAGTAGATGCATAGCTGCTGCCCTATGTTGTATCGAGACACGTAAAATCATGAAAAAACACCTAAAATTGTGTATTATTTGTGCATGGGCTTGTAACTTCTGCACATAATGATCTAAAACTTTGCAGGAACTGCCTCTACCGACGGCCTAGAAATACGCCATTGTTTATTGGTTTAGTTAGGAAACAACTATGCCTGGCATTACTCTGGCGTTGTCTAAACAGTCTCCTGCTTTCTGAATACTTCCAGACATTCCAAACGCCAACGATCTAGGCTTTGCCGTTCCAGTACTCTGTCCCGCTTATCCTGAGACCTTCGCTAGGCATGTAACTACCTTTTCATATAGCCACGTTCGTCCCAACCTGCTTCTTTTCTTATGACACATTACTGTTATTCCCGCCTTAATTTGGCGTATAGCTTTATCTTACCGACTTATGCGGTCTCGTCTAAACGGTCTCCGGCTTTCTGATCCCTCTCGGACGTCTGAGAGCTAAATGATTTAGACTCTGCCGACCTAACGCTCTGTGACTCTTACCTCAAGAGCATTACTGGTCATAATTTATCTTTTTTATTCTAGTCCCCTTACCAGCTTAACACATTTATTGCTGCCGACTTTCTCTGTTAGCATTCCGACAATAATAATATTGTTTTCTCTCTATGGGCCGACATTCTAGTCTCGTCTTAACGGTCTCCTTTCTGACTGCTGTGGCCTTACCGATGAATCACCAACAGATCCAATTGTCAGTTTACTACACCTAGAGAACATTTTAGGTTTTTTCACTTCTGCCAAATAGATTCTTTTCCTTGCAGACCTCATTCTTTCCTTTTCCCGCCATCTGTTTACCTTCCCTATTCAATTGGACGGAGAACTTTTCGGACTTGGCTCTAATCTATCCTCGTCTGCCCAGTCTCCTTCTTTCTGGTTGCTTCCAGACATCCGATACATAAACGGTTTAGGCTCTGTAGGCCCTGCACTCTGCGCCGCTCATCCTTTGTGCTTTACAAGCAATAATATCTACCTATGCCGGCACAACGCTCTGCTACCTTTAACACATTTACATCGCTGTGCATTATTCGTCCTTCTTTTTATTAACAAGGATGAATCATAATCTGAAGAACGTCGACTTTTCCATTTCTCCTCAATAGGACCTGTTTTACCGGCCCTTTCTTTTCTTCCTGTGATTTCTGTTGCATTCCTTCTTCCTTCGACGCTAACTTACATGCGTCTATCCTCCCTGACTACTTACCTTCCTAACAGTTTAGGACGGAAGCTACGTGTTCCTTTCGCTTCTTCTGTGAAATTCTTTCCCATAATCTGCACACTTCTCTCTCTGGTTCCCGCAGGTTGGGCATATGCGCATTGGGACCCCACAAAGTCTCTTTGCTTCATCTTTCTTCTTAACTTGGAACAACCTTTCATTCTCTATTGATCAATGTTCTGCTCGCTTCTCGTCGTATTTCGCCACTTATGATACATACGTATTTGCCATGTTTAAATAAAAATTACATGTATAGGGTTACAATAATTCAGCCATAGTTGCAATTGATCGACTGCGTACCAGATGCATACTTTTCGTCTCTCTGTGTGGCTGTCTCTGCTTGTTGCATTGTTTCTCGAGATGGTCTCAAATACGGCGACTCGCACCCAAGGAATTGTCCAGCGTTACGACAACTATACCAGGCACACAGTTCCTTTATCTGGACATCAGTGGAGGATTATCAACCGTTTTTACAACCTACTAACCGAACAAATCATTCGTTATCTTGCACGGATACAATTTTTTCAAGGCTTGTGCCATTGGGTTCAGTTTGCCTATCACCAGCTCTTTCACATACCTCTTGTCTGGCTCACACTTTTTGACTTCGGAAGATACATTATCCTGCCGATACAAAGCCAGAACAATTGGTCACTATAAGCTCTTTAATCCGCTTTGACCGCTCAATTGGCCGTGGTTTCCTATATTTCCAAGCAATTTTATAGCATACCCCGGGGGCTCTGCCATTTGCTTTTCTGAACCATATCCTATCCTAAGAAGACTTCAGCAACGTTTCAACTTATTTAAATGGATATCCCTCGAAGACTGCACGTGGTTATGCAGATGGTCAACACAATATATTCAAAAAGAATATTTAGTTCCTGACCTACCAGTCGGGCACAGTCAGTCGTTCAAAACAGGACAGGACCCAGGGACGCAATAGGAACTCGCCTAACGCATCAGCCAACGGAAACATGGGCCGCAACATGACTGCGAATAACCGAGCAAACAGACGCTCAACAAGAAGCAGCCAGTTACAACTCGTCATCCAAGCGATCGGCGGCAGTGCTTCAGGACGTGATATGTTTTCTCCTGACAAGAGTTCGCTCTATAAAAGGTCACAAATGTTCGTTTAACAACGGTGCAAAGTGGTGAAGGTGACTCGCCACAGAATGGTGTCACAGCCCATAACGTCACACTTGCAGGTCAACTGCCGACACCATTCTAGATATGTTCGTTACACTTGAACTTCTACATCTGCATAGCGTGTTGTCTCTGCTTTCTAAGATTTCGCGTATATACTGTGGTCTCTTTACTTTCTACACTTTCACCGTTGACCATTGCGTTACATATGCCCGAACTCAAGTTCAAGTTCAAGTGGGATTAGAACGATAGGATGAATCCCGTAGGTGTTCGTACTTGGGCGGGTCGTCGATCCAGGAGTTGATAGGTGCTCCGACTTCTTGATGGGTCTAAAAGGAAAACACCCGAAAAGCACCCTGGTTCACCAATTTAATGCCCACGTACCTTACATTAGCTGTCCCTGCTATGTCAATCACGTGAAGTAAGTAAGAGAGGAAGAAAATCGAAGATAAGAGAGTAGGGGAAAGCAGTTAAAAGAAGAGCATAATAACACTGGCGAGAAAAAGTAAAGAAAATAGAATCGAAGAATGAAGATGGGAATTTGTCAGGAAAAGGAAAGGTATCGTGTTGCCACCCAAGAGAGTCTAGTTGACGCTAAAACCCTTCAACCGTAACGTCCTTGATAACATGTTTGTGAAGCACGCTCCGGCGCTCGATGACTCAAAGCGACAACCTTAGCTTTAATTCGATCGGACCGAGGTTTGTCCAGCTTCATACAATGCCCGGGGAGACCAGATAAGCTAGCAGGACTAAATAGCCAGGACAAATCAGGGCCAACTTTCCTAGTCAAAATACGGTAGGTTATGATTGGGTCCCCTTTAATCCTTCGAAAGCTCATTGACTGCATCCCCAAACTAAGTATGCGTACGTTTTTCTCGGAATCCCTTGACTAACCTATTACCGAAAAGTGACACCCTTTCTAGTGCCATTTTGTCCCGGACAAGGCATAGTGGACAGGTGTGGACGCAATATTCTAGGTGTGGTCGCACAAACGCTGAGAGGAGCTTCACAAAACATCAGCGGTTAGGGTAACAAAAGAAACACGAATACACCACAAAATCCGGAACCAATTACTAGCCGCCTTCTTCCAGTTGTCTCCAGATTGTAGTGTGGAACAGTAGACGACACTTAGATAAACCTGATGAGTCACGAGAGGTAGTTCACTTCGATCGAGCACATAACGTGTGGAGGCATCAGACGCTCCGATACGCAGCACTGAACACTTTGCCCGCTCTATTGGCAGCAACCACAAGACGGACCATTTCCAGAGTCTATCCAGAGCCCGTTGAAGAGCCACAGAACCACCAAGGATATCAACAGTATTCCAGAGCCTTAGGTCATCAGCAAATAAGAGCGACGGTACCTCAAGCTCCTCCGGCAAGTCATTCACGTAGACTGAGAATGGCAGCGGACCTGAGACAGAGCTTTGCGGAACGCCGCTAAATACAGCTTGTCGAAACGATAGACTGTTTCTCACACGAATACACTGTTCCCGTCCATCCAGAAAAGCTGACACCCACTGGAGAGCGAGACCAGCTATTCCATATGACCTCAACTTTAGTGACAGTCGCGAATGGGGGACAGTGTCAAAGGCCTTGGCGAAGTCAATGAACACCACATCCACCGCATGTCCACTGTCTACAGCTTCATCCCAGCACTCACGAGCTACCAGCAAGTTCGTCTGACACGGAAGTCCTTTGCGAAAACCATGTTGCTTGGCGCTAAACAGATTAAACATATTTAAATGGTTCTCCCGTATATCTTGTACTAATTTTTCAAGTAACTTAACGACCACGCAAGTCAAGCTGACAGGCCTGTTATTAGCCGGTAGGTCTTTGTCACCGCACTTGAAACTCGGGCAGAAAACAGCCTCCTTCCATTCGGTAGGCAAGCTACAGCTGTTGAGTGACTTCTGAAACACACAAGTCAGAGGTCTACTGAGTTCCACTGCCAATTCCTGCAACAATTTTGGATGAACGGAATCTGACCCAGAAGCCTAAGTTGGGTTTACCTCTTTTAACAACCGGAGATCTTGGGAATCAATTACAGGAATTTCATCGAGACAACAGTTCTCAGAGACTGTTGAAGCTAACTCTTTGCATGGCATATTTGTTTCGCGGACAAAGACGCTTGAGTACTGCTTACCAAACACGCATGACTCGTCATAGTCGCTATAGGCATGGGTCCCATCTCCTCGAATAAATGGTGGTATGGGCGAGTTTGTACCACAGCGTCGTTTAACGTAAGAAAAGAATCTCTTGGGATTTTTCGAGACAGTATTAGCTAAGTCTTTTTCATACTGAAGCCGGGCCAACCTAAGATGTAGCTTGCACTCATTTCGAACCAACTGACACTTGTCAAATGTGCTGTTCGTCGGAGCTGTTCGGTACGCTCGCCAGCATCTAGACCGCTTCTTTAGCAGGCCCTTCCCCGCGGAATCTATCCACGGAGGCTGCGTTCTCGATTCCCTTCTTTTTACCAGGGGGATATGAGGTGTATAAATGTCGACGAGGTGAGCCTTAAGTTTCTTCCAGGCTATGCAAACAGGGTCGGTCTCAGATATCACACAAGGCGATGACCTAGACTTATCCCGCATCGCTTGGAAGTCCGCGACACAAATGTTCGGATACCAAATGGTAGTAGCTTGTCAAGGTCTGATAAGGGTACACTTGAAAGACAAGGAAAGGTGATCGCTAGCGCCAAGAGGCGAGTTGTATTCAAAGTCATTTACAAAGTCAAGCGACTTAACAAAAACAAGATCTAAAATGGACAGCTGCTGATTGCTCATGTATCTAGAGGGGAGGTCCACGGACTGGTGTAGTGGTACCTGCAGAGTTTAGTCCAGCAGTTCAGTACCGAACGCTTCCAGAGCCGAATTGCAAGATAGACCATCCCAACAAACCTCTGGGAGGTTGAAGTCTGCCAGCACCGGACACCTGTTCGCAGAGTGAGTGCGTATAAACTCAATGGTTCCATCGGAGGTGCTCATAGGGCTTCCAAACACTAACACGACCGTAACCTGAACCGATGAAGCGCAAATCAAGACTGCGAGAGCTTCAACTGATTTGTCGAGAGACCGAAAAACGCTGGTCCTCAATACATCGATGTGCTAACTCAAGTAAAGAGCTATAATACCCGCTTGACGGCCAATGGAGCGGTCAGCACGGAACAGTGCGTAGCCAGGCAGATTTACTTTGCCACCTGTGATTTCCTCAGATAGCCACGTTTCAGTGAAAGCAAGTATATCTAAACGAGATTTGTCTCCGAGCAGACCCACCTCGCCCACCTGGTTCCTCAGACTACGCACGTTACTGAGTGCTGCTTGGAGGCTTTCGGCACGACCAGCCCTGGGTCGTGCGCAAACAGAATTGGTTCTGGCAGGGCGGAAAAAGAACCCGGATGACCACCTGAAAGCCCACCAATCGGATACCTTGCTCGCCAGCAGCACGCCGGGATTTTAAGTCCCTGACAGCTACCTTCAAATTTAACCTATCCGCTAACGGATATTGTCATATCTCTCGATCGTCCTTTTCAATTAGCTTCTAATAGATCATTCAGGATTCTCGATCCATTATTGACCTAGGTATAACTGCAATATATGGCAGGCCGATTATGTCCTAACAAACCGGTCCCGATCTCACGATAGACAAATTATACTGTTGCGTTTTCACCAATGTACAGTTCCAATCATGAACATATGAACAATATTCCACTTACACCGTTACAGTTGCCATACAGTGGCTGTACAGTTGCACATACCCGATCATGCCTCCATAAGCGTGCCTCGCATAGCCGAGAATCAAATATTTATTCATTTATTTAATTTGGTGTATGGCTTTTCACTTTACATGTATCTGGCTTATATCTCTGTATACGGTCGCAATTTCAACCTCAGCTTAGTGTAAGAAGGCTATACCCCACATACCTTCAATGCGGCCAACTTCATACACTTCACTTAGGTAGCCATATAGTCATCAAGCTTTGACACTTCATCAAACAAAACGAGGTGTTTATTTACTTATATCCCTTGGCTTATTTTCTTTAGGTTACACGCATATTTTCCATGTCAAATTAGAACCTCCAAAAGTTAGTGTTTTCAGGTTGTCACGTGTTAAATAAGAGAAAATAAATGCTCCTATTGAAAAAGTCTTCTATCTTCCTACAAATTTTCTAAGTTAGCTTATAGCACTCATAATGTTAGAACGCGAACTTATAGTTGCAGAATTTCGTATACATATACATTGAGCGTCGCAACACGAACACGTCTAATTCGCGACGTCTGATACCTGTGTTGACTGTAACTGAGACCTTCCTAGAGAATCCAAAATACGCCTGTACCGACTACGGGCCCATGGGAGCGTGCAGAAAACCTCCCACAACTCTGGCCACCCACCGCTAATCCTGTGTGAATCCAAAGTAATGATACTAGTTGCCATGTGGCCGGGAGCAACATTTCAGTAACAGAACTTGCTTACACTTCATCAGTGTCACTGCATCCTACTTATATGACCAACCTGGGAACCATGTAAACCAGAAGTAAGGAAGTCCGTGGCTGGGCGAAGCCCTTCCCATACTGGGTGCATGGAAGCAAGCTTTGAGTCATTCAAGGTTACAAGTGCCATGCATCTTGTCATTAAACGTAACCGCTAGTTCCTGGAGGCAATACGATGAATTGGAGTGTTGGTAGGTTTGCACCTTGCGGACACTCACAGCAAGCGCTACCACACGGGAGATATCTGTAAACAATCAGCGCATGAAATACAAGGAACATAGATCGCAGACAAGGTAAACACTAAATGTTGCACAGAAGTAGAACACATACTAAATCTGCCGCATAGTTTGATTGGGTTAATAAATGGGATCGGATGCAAGGTACTTTCTAAACACTGAAGTAAGGGTTACATATCAGGCTTGCTGTTATTCCATTTTATCTGCTCCCCATGCCTAAGTATTGAATCCATAGACTGCTTTGGCTGAGCCACTAGCGACCGCATATGTTGCAGCAGGACCCGCTTAACGTCTATGGACTAGACTTCGCCGGTTCCTGTCGCGTCCGTTATCTGCGTTTCTCCTCCAGCACGTGGTGGGTATTCGCACGGCTAGCATTCTCCCTATACAAAGCCACAAAGGTCAGTGTAACAACGCCGCAATGTGGCAGAGTTGACTTGCTAACCAATAAAGTCACAGCCCATGACTGCAAATTGGCAAGTCTACAGGCACCACATTTCACCATGCTTGAAACCTTCATTACAATAGAGTGTTCCATCAGCATATACTGTCGTCAACACTTTCTATAATTTCACCGTTGATGTTCGTTTTACTTACCCACGGAAACTGTGTACCTCCGCTAATCTGTCGATTTTACTCTCTTATTATCTTCATATTGATCAACCGGAATTCTTGCTCAAATCTTGGCAGCTGCTTTACTGTAATCTCGAGCAGACTGATTATATTTCTATACACATATCCTGTCCTCGGGACAAGCAAAACTTATTTTTATATTTGTGTCCTTTGTATTTTCAGTAATGGACGGCTGAATATTCAGTTTACTGGCAGCGTTACAGTTGCCATAAAAGGTTAGAACAATTGTACATATCTGATCACGCCTCCGTAATTGTGCCACGCAAAGTCAAAACTAAAAAATTTATTTATTTATTTCGCCTGCCTTGGTAGGTGAAGAAGTTTAAAGTTCCAGGTTCGTCCTGAGTTGGATCCGTCGGACAGTGTGAATCTGAAGTCTGCTCTCTTAGAGTTGAAGCAGCGAAATGATAGCCGAGAAACCAATCTCCAAATTGTGTATGTCTGGTTTTTATCTGGTCCGCCAAACTCAGGTTAACAAGTAAATGACGTTTCGGATGGATACCAGTTTCTACGGCAGCCTGCGAGCGGCATTAACGTATGTCTGTAGTTTAACGAACAGCCGTGACGATGTACTTCACTTTCTCACCACTCGTCCTACGAACGTTTTAGGCCTGGTCGGAACCTGTTTAAACCTTGTGGTCACTATACAAGCATTCATGCTCAATGGCTACTTGTACTTGCGGTGCGACAGACTAACAAACGAACTAAGCGACGTGCATTTATACTATCGCTCCTCGCTGTTCGGGAAGCTTGTATACCTCTACAGCTGCAAAGAGGTCCTGTGAGAACATGCAAGATGCTTGATCCGCTTGATGGAAAATGAATTGTTTTCGCGTGCGGCTACTCGCAGCCAGCTAAGGCTAGGCCTGGATTGGGTTTTGCGCGTCAAAACTACACGAACCGGCCCAGCTTCCTGCTTATGACCGATTTTACCTTCTCCCAAAAATCGATGGTCTTACTTTTAACTGCCCGGCGCTATGAAATCGAGACATACTTTGCGAATATGGTATTTGTAACTGAGGCAGCACAAGTCTGACAGTGGGCGCGCGTTACACCGCATTTGGTTCCATCCTGCTTGGATCTATTAGTAATGATTTGCCAGCAACCTTTAGATGCAATTTTGGTCCTAGAGCCTCTTGCAGCTAGCGACTACTTGATGGTGTTGGTCAGCCTAGAGCTGCCGCTGCCCTACTGTCGTTTACCAGAGCCGTCCTACAAGCATTGGAAGTGCGACTGCTTTGGTCTCGATCGTGCAACCAGTAAAGTAGACTGGCCGCCGTCACAGGTGCGTCTATTGTGGCTAGTTGGTCTGTTATAAAAGTGTGTATGCACTCATTGTGAGCTCGTTACGTACCCCTCAAATATGGGAAATCTGGGACAGTGAATCCACGTTGGTTGGACAGAAAGTGTGGTCAAATTTATAGACGGCTACCTGTATTGCGGAATAAATTCATCATGGTTGGCTCTGCCGGCCACTAAATGGTTTACAAAAGGCATTGGCAGTGTTCCAGGACGTGGTGGATTTTCTTCTGGCAAGCTTTTTCCCTACAAACGTCATAAATATCTGTTTAACAACGCTGCGACGTGGCGGATGTGACTCACCACGCAATAAAGTCACTAACCCAGACACGCATTGTCAAGTTGACCGGCACCACACTTCACAAATTCTGTGCATGCATGGGCTCTCCTACAACCACGCCTACATATTTGATTAGTGACATGTCACTATTCTTAAAAGATGTTTGCAGTTTTTTCCTTATGCTTCACCTGACCCGCACTGTGTACACAATCACTTCGGACTACTTCCTCATTAAAACCCTTCCCATTAATTATTTGATTCTTATCTCTACATCGCGTTTTGTGAAAATAGACTTCATACAATCTTTGAGCCATGTAGATCCACATTACTGACTCCATCTGTATGACACTTGCACTTGGTCTTGCTAACCAGGTTATAACCTAAAATGTTGCAATATGCCGAGCACGCCCAAAAGGCGTGCCTCGCTTTGTCGGGAATAGAATATTTATGTATTTATGCAACATCGGGAAAGCGCGAAATCAACGGCAATTGAAAGCGAAGTTTGCAACCTCCTTGCGGATGACCCCAATAATGTTTTTGCTTAAATGAAACGGCGTTTAAGGTTGGCAGGCGTCGTAGCTGTATTAGGGGCAATGACTGGCAGCATTTGACCACCAGCGATATGATTGTTTTCTACTGAATCCTACGGACATCTTTACCCAGCTTTGGTTGACTTATTAATGCACTATACGGTAGACTAACTCCCTACAATCATGTCTCGATCACGCGATAATGAAAGCGGTTTTTTGTTTCATTGTTACCATTTGGTACTATTTCAATCATGAATGCCTGAACTATTTTCGATATTCACTTTAAAATTGCCATAAAACGTCTGTACAGTTGCACGTATATGATCAGGTTGTCGAGGGCTTGCGTTGCGTTTTCGAATAGGTATTTATTTTTAACTGATAGCAAAAGAAGCTTATGAAGCCTTTTGCAACAGAGTACAAGTAAATTGAGCTCTTCAAAGGGTTAGTCGACGTGGACAGCAAACAACAATGGGCCGCAGACTGGCGTAGCATGCGTAGAAGTAGCTACACATGAGTACTTCGCACAGCTGTAATGTCCGTCGTATGGATGTGATCCTCAGGCTGGTTGTAGGTGTAGAAATGTTTTGCTAGATTTTTACTGAGCGCAATTATGAAACCCTCTTAGGTGACAGATTATATACCTAAATTATAACCGCTACCATTTCCTTATCTTAAGCTTTATAAATATTACCAAATCTTAAATAGTTTGTTTTGCGGCTATGCGTAAGTGGACCAAAGTTGGTAAACTTATTTTGCGGTACCTTCTGCAAAACGCATAACGTGCTGATAGTCCTGCAGTCAATCTCCCAACTGCTCTTATCAACTTCCAGCTAAACACATTGATAGTAATTAACTCAGAGCTACTCCTATAATCCCACAATGATTAGACCACACCAGTGCCGTTTATCCTTAGGTAGGCAACAATATACAACTACCTCCAGTAGTCATCTATATACTCCTTACTACTGCCCGGTTGTTCAGATCGTGGCTCTACGAATATGAAGGCTACTTGTAAAACTAGTCAATACTAGTCAAAACGCGTCCTTGCGCTGGTGCGGATGAAAAAAACGAAAAAACGGACACAGTATTGTATTTGGGAGAAGCTAAAATCGAACGAAAAACGGATGAAGCTAGGAGAGCGCACGTCTGGGTCGCAACACACCGTGGACACATGTGATGAGCTGGAAGTAGGTAGCTATGGCCGTAGTGCCGGATTGAAAACAAAAACAAATATATTACGATTGAGTAACAAAATTCTACATAATAAAAATATTTTAGGGTTGCTACAGAGCTTCTTGCTTGGAAGGCTGAACCAGGAAGCCATCGAAAGCAAAAATGGCCTTGGATCAAAGTACATAACAGGTATTCATATGCAAAGGAGCATCTGTTCGTGTTCGGAAGAAAAGGTAGCCGGCAGTTAGGATCCGCTGTGCCGTTCGGTATTATTATTTATTGATTGCAGGGCAGGGTGCACTTCGTCGAGTCGTTAGAGCGGGTTTGCCGTACTCCAAAAATGTAGCTAGCCCAGAAAGAGACCGAACGGATCTTGACCTCCGTTGCTGTTGAACGGTACGCTTGTGAGTGGCCTACCCTACCGCAGCCGCCTTGCCTTAAAACAAACCTTATTTTATGGAGAAACGACTATCGTTCCACGAAGAAGCTAACATCGTCCAACGAAGAAACGATGGTCGTCCCACGAAGAAACGGCACTCGTCCCGCCGAGAAACGATGGGCGTTGGCGTCAATATCCTCGGTGACTAAGCCCCTTTTGAAGACAGTATTAGCCTAGGCCAGGATCGGATAGGAGGGTTGGGACACGAAGAGACGAGGAAATAGAATAACACGAGCAGAAAGCGTCAGAAAGAAGGAAAGAATTATCTGCGCTTTTACGCTTTTGGTTTGGAAAACTTTTTAAAGTAGCTTTTTCCGATGTTTTTAATTCTTTTGTTTTTATAACGTTATTTGATCAAAAACGTGGCAATTGTTTACAATATCTACAAAACTACATGTATTTAAAGTACATGGTGGGAAAAACGGAAGGGTTTACGCACCTCCCGACCATAGCGATTGGTCATGGGAGGCGGCGGGATAGATTCAAGGGATGTCGAGACGGCTGGTGGTTCTCGACTTAGATCGTTGTCTGGTTGAACTACACTTGGATGCTAAAGGCTGGTGCACGAAATATTATTAGACAAAGTAGGCGAGGTGATTTCTTTCATGTAGGCGGGCTTCAGATAGTCGATGTCGCCGACTTCGCGCCGGCTACCGCGGTCAATAGTGAGTGTCTTATTCGCACGGTATGGCGCTTAGTACGTGCTTATGTAAGGAGACTGAAGAGGTCGGCAAACAGCGTCAGCATGAAGAAGGACGTGTGTACACGTAGACAGCTGCTCGGGAACGTACATTGGTGTCTTCTGCGATCTGGGGGCGGGTGGAGTAGTTCACGCATCCGTTGAGCTATTCGATCTGCGTAACTTCCATAGTCACCAAAGGAAGTAGACGGAACTGGTGCTCTCAGCAGTCCAGGCAACCTTAGCGTGCAACTGTAGACAAGCTGCGCTGGCGTTGCGTCGAAAACGGTTTAACCGTGTTTTTTTAGGCGTAGGTGGACGAGGAGAAGTGTTCGAGCCCATGTAAAGTCTGCGTACTCCCGCAGCACTGCCCTCAACTGACGGTTAAAACGCTCCACCAGGCCGTTACCTGCCGGATTTTACGCCGTCGTTTGGACGTGAAGGCAACCTAAGTCCTTGAGCAAAGAAGCAAACGTGAAGTGTGACCCACGATCAGTGTAACTATGACAAGGCAGCCGTACTGTGCAACCCAGCTTGCTAAAAACGCTTTCGCGACCGTTTCTGAAGAACAATTTGGGATAGGGACGGCCTCGTCATCTAGTTAACCGATCGACACAGGTCAGTAGATGCACCGAGCCATTCGAAGATGGCAGAGGAACAACGACGTGGACGTGACGTGATGGATAGTTGCGCCTGGCATCGGAAATGTGCCTAATGGGCATTTCGTGTGCTTGTGCACCATTGCGCGTTGACACGTAGGGCAAGCAGCTTCCCAAGTACGGACGTCCCGATTGATGTTGCGCCAAACAAATCGTGCGGTTACGAGTTTAACCGATGCATGAACGTTTGGGTGAGGCAAACCGTGCAACAAATCGAACACGGTCTGTCGAAACTCAGTGGGCGACTGAGCGCTGCGCGCCCAGAGAGAAAGCGCAAAGTTTAATCCGGTCTGGGGATGTCAGTGGAACAGGTCGTTTGTCCAGTGAGGGTGGCCTGGGTAATTTATCAATCTCAGGACAGTTAGGTTGAGCTATGACTTAGTTTACCAAGTCGATAGCAGTGCCGACGTCATTAGAGATAGCTTGGATGCGGGAAGGAGCATCAGCGACGGCGTTGTGCACACTTGAGACGTGCCATATATCGGTCGTAAACTGAGAGAGATAGTCAAGGTGGCGCAACTCTCTAAGTGAGTGTCGATCGGTAATCCAGCCCGACCTCTAATTCAGGGGTTTGTGGTCCGTGAAGACGGCAAACTAGAGGCTTTCTAAGACGGGTCGACAGTGTGGTATAGCTAGGTATGTGGCTAGTAGTGCTCTATCGAACGCGCTGTACAGAGGTTCGGTAGGTTGTAGGTGTTTGCAGAAAACGCTAAGGGCTGCCATTTGTTGGATACTCGTTGCTGTAAAACGGCGCCGACTGCTACGTCCGAGGTGTCAGTATTGAGTAAGGTAGAACGACCGGAAAGCTATATCATATAGAACCCATTTTGGCAACGGCCACCTGCAGTGACTTAAATGTAGTGCGTGCTGCGGCAGGAAATCTGAATTTCTTGAGTTTCCCTCTGCGAACGTCCGTGTGAGGTTACATCAGAAACGTGCAGTTTGGTATGAACCGTTGACAAAATTTTGACAATGACATCAAAACCTCTAGACTATTTGGAAGAATAAGGCTCAGGGTGTTCGACGAACCCTTGGCTTTTAGGTTGCAGCATCACGACGATTGAAGAAGAGGTGAGATTTCCGAGGAAGCTGACTAAGTCGACATTAAACGAACAGTTTTCTGCGTTGATGGTCAACCTGTGTTGAGGCAAACGATCAAAAATTGTTCGTACGTAGCGCATGTGCACTTCTCGTGAAAAGCTCGCGATTAAAATGTCGTCGAGCTAAGCGTAAGAGAAGTCTAAGTCGCTACAAACTTGGTGGATGTAGCGCTGGAAAGTTTGCGCGGCCTTCATTATACCAAACTGCATGCGCAGGAATTCGAAAAATCCATATGGAGTTGTCACAGCAAGTTGAGCTATGTCCGCTTCAGCTAACAGAATTTGGGTGTATACGCGTACCAAGTCAATATTGCTGAAGGTAGTTTCACCCGCCAACATGGCGGTGTGATCCAAGATGTGTGGGATCGGGTAGCCATAAACACTGGCAACGGCATTTAAGGTTCAATAGTCTTCGCATGGACGCCAGTCCCTTAGTATCTTCGTCGGGATCATGTGAAGGAACCACGCTCATGGGCCGTTGGACGGTCTGACAACACGGAGCTAAAGAATGTGGTATAATTCAGCTCGTTGTGCACGCAGTTTTCTGGAGCAAGCCGTTTTAGTCGTGCGCTAACTGGTTGACTGAATTTGACTACGTGGTGAGCAACCTCAGTCTTGACTGCTGTAAGCGTTGCAGCCAGTGAACTAGTCGCGGGTATTCGGAGAGAAGGCCCACGTAGTCGCACCGTGCGTGCGATCCAAAATACAGGGCTAATTATCAGGTCACCTGAAAGGATGCCATCAGCACTTACTTTTGTATGGTCATCTCAACTTTTGTGGTGTTTCGCGTCGACAAGCATTCCGAAATGGCGTAGAAGATCGATGCCGTTAACTGCAAAAGGTACTGACGCGACCGTGAGAACCCAGTGAAATTCTCTGCGAATATTTAAACCTAGGTTCATCTTGCGCTGGCCGGATGAAGCTATCGGCGAGCCGTTGATGGCCCGTAGATGGTACGTGGGCTTGGCATGCTTGTCTTGTGCGCTGGCTGGAATCACGCTCACCTCAGTTCCTCTCACGATAAGGTAAGTGACGCAGGAGCGCGTATTCGTGGAGTAAAACGGACAGGCTGTTTTGTCGTAGCCGGCTGCTAAGGCTGCATTTACTTGCCGGCGGACTAGTTTCCCTGGGTCACTACACTACGCTTGGCGCAAGGTGAACGGCAACTTTGAGTGTTTTTACCATATTAGCGATGGTACCAACATACAGCATTCATTAAACTGGTGTTTCTGGAATGGCTGCAAGGTGGTGATGGACTGCACCAGCGCGCTGCCCTGGACCTGTACCGTGGAGGTCGGGATTGATAGGCGCCGTGACAAATAGCGGCTATTTCTCGCTCGGCTTGCCGTCTCTTAAAGTCCTGTCTTTCTAACTGCATTGATGTTATTTCACTTCAAAGCGTGGCTATCTCTTCTTCCCTATAATCTGTTTGCGCGGACGCTTCCGTGGTAAAGTCCCTAAAAGCTAATCTTGTGGCAAACGTGTTACCGGATGCTTTGCGTTGCTGAGGGATGCTCATGTATGCAGGGTCTGTGCTTATGGCCGGCTCTTTAAATGATCTATCCGGGTAACTTATGCGCATTAAAGGGAGAGGATCAGGAAGGCGGCAAAGCTACAGTTTTTTAAAGCCGCTTCACACATGTTTGAAGGGTCAACTATATGCTTAAGTTTAAGTTGCGTGCCTGAAGGCTTATGATCGTCTAGCCTAGTGCTATTAATCAGTTGCTCCAATCCTGCAAGAGCGCTGGGTTGCGAATCTTTTTGCTGAAACGCTTCAACACATCCTAGTTACCGTACTTTGGTAGATGAAGCAGTGGAGCTTCAACCATTGTCACCACATATTGAAGAAGGCGGGGGACGAGTTGGTGGTATTTAGCTTGTTCGGTACAGAGCCTTTTGTTTTCTAACTATATCTCAAATACTGCAAACCAGACGCTGGGCTTGTGTGTTATAAAATCCAAAATAGCCAAAGTAAGCAAATTCATGCTACCGCCGGACTCAGGTTTTACATCGGCATCAGACATGGTATACGAGTAATATGAGTGAACTTTAAAATCCAATGTACGGTAATTAATCCACTAGGGATAAGGGAAAAGGACTTAGAACGAACTCACTGAAAAGGATGCGAGCAAAATTGTTGGAAATTCTCGCGTGCGCCTCGGATTCACCTAGTAGTGGGACTAGTCTATACTAGTCCGAGAGTGTCCTTGCTCTGCTGCGGATATCAGAAAACCGGAAGAACTGATAGAACGAGTGTAATTCGGGAATGGCTACAAAAGAACGGAAACGGATGAAGAGAGGTTAGCGAACGTCAAGATCGGAACTCACCTTGGACGCATATGATCAGCCGGATGTAGGTAAAATGGGCCCTAGGGCAGGTGTTAAAACAAAAACCAAAACGATTGATAAATAAAACTGTACATAAAAGATGTCTCATGGGTAGCTACGAACCAACAACATTACAGATCTGGCTACTAGGTGAAACCCATTAGCCCTTATCGTCGTAGTATATGTTAGAATCGCGATGGCGCCGTTATTCGATGTATACATAATTCCAACCTGTCACTACAAAGAAGGAAAAATACCAGTTGAATACGAAGATTCTGAGTCAAAAGTAATACTAGGTGCACCGTCAGTTAAGTAAGGGTCTATTAAACCAGACATTCTGCACTCCAATTTACCTTATTCTGGCCTCAGATTTATTAGCTTGTATCAGTTGTAAATTTACCAATCAATATCAAAAACACTAATAGACTAACGGCATGATGAACCGGATCCATTTTTGATCGCCACTCATGCCCCCCAAACATTTAATATTCCATGTTCTCTGACACTGACACGAAAGGTAGCAACGTACAAGAAACCCTTGTCACACCGGCTAGCTAGAACTCCAGCTATTTAGAACTACTTCGCATTTTCCGTGGTCAGCAGTTAAAAATTTATCTTTTAACTGACTCCAGAGCCCACCTTGTGTCATGCGCTGAGGTGGGTAGACAAGCAGTTCTTATTTCACGCGTACCTAGCTGTTTCTGAGTTATACTATTATTTATTTATGCTATCCAGCAAACTAGAATAACTGTCATCAGGACGCATTCCTTTCTTCTGTCTGTGTTGCTGTCTCCGTTTGTTTCCTTTTTGCTCCCGAGTTTATCACATGTACGGCGACACGCACCCAAGGATTTGTCCTGCGTTTCGACAAAAATACAAGGCACACAGTCTCTTTACCTGGACATGAGCGGAAAATTATTAACCTTTTTACAACATACTTACCGGACAAATCAATCAATATCTTGCACTGATACAATTCTTCCGCGGCATGAACCACTGAGTTCAATTTACCTAACAATACTTCTTCCACATATCTCTTGGCTGGAGGACTTTCGACTACGGAAGGCACATTCTCCTGCCAATACAAAGCTTGAACAATCGGTCATTCTAAGCTCTTCAATCCGCTTTGACGGCTCAAATGGCCGTGGTTTCCCCTATTTATAATCGATTTCCCTACATACCCCGTGGGATCTGCGGTTCTTTCTTCGGAACCTATCTCGTCCTTCAAGACTTCAACATATTTCAACGTATATTCTTCAAGACTTCACGTGGTTCTGCAGATGATCAACATATCATATCCAGAAAGAAGGCTTAGTTCCTGACCTACCGATCTGGCACAGGAGAGGACCCAGGCACGCAATGGCCACTCGCATAACGAATCAGTCAGCAGAAAAATGGGATGCAACTTGACTGCGAATAACGGAGCAATAAAACGTTCAACAAGAAACATAGCCAGTTACAACTTGCCATTCAATGGATTGGCGGCAGTGTTTCAGGACGTGGTGGGTTTTCGCCTGGCAAGCGTTCTCCCTATAAAAAGCCACAAATGTCCGTTTAACAACACTGCAACGTGGCGAATGTGACTCGCCACCGAATAAAGTCACAGCCCATAACTTCACACTGGCAGCTCAATTAGAATCTTCATACTGGATAGCTTGCTCTTCAATTATCTTCCAATGGATCACTCAGGATTCTTTATCTATTATTAGTGGAGGTATGACTGCGATATATGGCAAAGCGATTATGTCCAAACAAATGGATCCCGATCCCACTACAATTAACTCGTTCTTTTGCATGTTCACCATCGCACAGTTCCAAGCATGGACATATGAACAATTTTCTACTGTCACTACAGTTCCCATAAAATGTCTGTACAGCTGTACATTCCTGATCATGCCTCAATTGGCGTGCCTCGCATAGTCGAGAATAAAATATTTATTTATTTATTTATTTAAATCTGTCTCGTGATTATGAAGTATATTGCTTCGATCGAGGGAAAAATAGCAGAGCAATTCTGATTACTCTGTGTTACCTTTTTTGCAATTGCGCCCATGTTTATTTCTGAAACTGTATTAATGCAATGTCATGAAAAGTTTGTACCATTATTTGATCTGTTCCTTTTAGGGAACAGCTTCTAACATTGTCGAGGACTATACAATTTATTTATTTATAAAGCTCCGATAAAAGTATTTTATTGTTTTGACGATAAATTGCCCACAAGGTTTAAGGTATATTACATCCTCTCCAGGGCCAGCTGCTTCGTGTGGCCTGTTCGTTATGTTTGATGGCTATCGACAGAAGCCCTGCTGTGCTGGAGTACTGGGGTTGCAGTACATAGATAGCATACTGGTGTGATACCAATCTTGGGTACCATAACCTTGGAAAGACTCGGAGGAAGTGACACCAAGCGTTTATTCGTAAGCTCAGTACTGCCGCCACACTTGTGCATTCGATTTCGTTTTCTAAGCTTCCACTTGGCAGGAACCTGGTTATGGTATAAACAGCACTGGACGTGCTGGGCTAAACTTTCTATCAGTTTTATTGCTGCGGTTTTTAAGGTTTCCCTGTTGAGGTGGTATATTCGCCTCTCCTTCTAACCCTTAACGGCCGATATGTTTGTCAAGCTTTACACGGCTTTTGTTACCCAAAGTAGGATACACTATTTGCTTTATCCACCACACCTGCCTTGGAACAACATGGGCCTTGGAAGATGTTTCCTTGTAGGTAAATGTTATCGTTGTTTGTCTTACGCCAACAACTGCATTCAGAAAGCTAGCTTAAGCTTTGGAATGTTTTCAAAGTACTCTGGAAACTTAAATGGAGCTTACCACTTACTGCTGTATAATCACAAGTAAGCTCGGTTCTGACTTGTATTGATTATTTGATCCCGTTGATCATCGTAATCTCTGCGGTCACCAGCTAATGAATCAGAAAGTGCGTTCTGACCAGTCTCAGAGTAACCTGTATGTCGCTCCAACTTGCTAAACGCGGGAACCAGGTAATTAAGTAATCTAAGGTTAAGGTATTCAGGCGTTAGTTTACTGCTTTTGGGTGGTATTACCAAAATATTTCCTTCTCCAACTTGACGCATTTTCAGCTTCCACCAGGCTTTTCTCCAGTTTATCTCGTGCCTCGGTGCTACTGCTGGTTATTTGACGTTCCTCCGCTTAATACCTTAGCCTAACATATACTATATCGTATATTAAGTAAAAGTCACAGCAGTGCATGTTGGGCGTGATATGTGAGCAGAAGCCCGTTGCTTATAGTGTGATGCGTTTTTGTTTAAAGTATAGCGAAAACCCAATCGGCTCCATCAATTCTATTTTTGGAGATACGAAGAAAATGGAACATATGCGAGCTTAGAACTAAAGCAAGAAAGGAACTTATTTTCGAAAAGCTTCCTTAAATTTCGTTAATCTCTGGAGGCAGAATGGTGCTCCTACATTAGCCCCTTTCCTCCAGCTCAGCGTTAGAGGCATGTACGTCGTCACGATCCGGTAGTACTCATGGAGCCAGAGCAATCGCAGTGAAAGCATTCCGTCCTGGTGTTTAACCAAGGTGTATTTCCACGCCATTAGAAACACTTGCGCTCAACGCATTGACATTAGCCCTAATTAGACCGTTATATTCCTTTAATAGCTGAGCTTAACCAACTACATTGAAGCGGTTTCTGAACCACAGTGAGTTGCAGATCTTTCAGTGGTGACCCCGTGTCGAGCCATCCTTTTTGCTTCCATAAAGCTGCTGTACTTCATCCTCAATTTCACCCCTCAGTATGCGCCTGATATGCACGTCGTTACCAAAACTACTACGGTGTTCCGTTGAGATAACATGCGTCTGCTGCGGTTGGACTAATAGGGTGTATCGCACATCCACACCGTGACATAAAGCCACGCCTCCGAACTCAGAACAAATGCAAACGTAGAGCGTGCGAACGCAGCTGGTTAGCCATACTCTAGAGCCTATCGCATGTTTAAAGAAAACAGAAGCTTACCGGTCTTCGTAATCATTCTGTTGACGAAACTTTCCATGGCACAACACGGGCTGTTTGCGGCGGATACTCTCTTCAGTGTATACTGACAGTCAAAATGTATTATTGGCTTCAGACCTGCCCCTTGAGCGGCGGCTCGGTGAAGTAACCCAAAACGGGAACCTTCAAGTTCTCCAGAGACACGAATCGATATTGTACAGTGTTCTCAAAAGTTAGTGGCTAGGTATTACTTGCTGGACCAGTAGTGCAGTAGATAAGATATCACCCTAGTCGATAAGCGACGTCCATGCCAGCCAATTCAGACCACAGCTTGGGGTCATCGGCACAGACCTATTATGCATTTTGGAGTGTTTCAGTAATAGCACTGAGCTAAAGCTTGAACTATTCCGTTCAAAAGACAGATGCTTTTTAACTACCGATGGCCAAAAGCAGTGGTTTGGAAAACCATTCGCTCGCTCTCGGTTGTATGCTCCGGGTTTCTAGAACGTTAACTGTCCACAAATAAAGGCTGATTATAAAGCAGATTTACCAAGGCTTGCACGGTAACTGCTAGTGTGGGATTCTAGCTAAAGTTTTTCTTAAATCAACAAAATCCACATCAATGCTTTGTCCGGCGTCAATTGACTATTCCCTTTTTCTTTTGCTTTTGACGTGTTAGTCGCGTTAAATATGTACCCCGAATACCTACCATTAGAGGACATAATGTTAATTTCCTCCAAAGGCGTTCGTAAATTGTGTTGGATTATCTATTCCATTATAGCGGAACGGCTCTGGCGCTATATATCAAGTTCGTACTGCCTCAGAGAACTCGGAAAAAGACGGATATATGGGCGAGGTAGAAATTGTTTGTCGAAAAGTACACTCCTGCTAGCTGAAGGCACCGCAAAATGGTTCTAGCTAGGGAAAGGTCTAGTCACCAGCCGCGACGCGGCAAATGCTCTTCGAGGCGGATAAGCCAGTAGCGCGCAAAAGTGATTCGTCTGAATGACTCAAACACACCTAGGCATCGTGCTAACAAGCAAGCTTCCTAAGTTGCCTATGTAGAGAATGATATTATATTTATTATATTTTACAAAGACAAACAGGACAACCTCCAGGTCATTACATAACCCCTCGCCTAGAAGTGCACCGTTAGTGACCCATCGAGCTACGTGAGGACTGTCCGTCACGGGCCAGCTTTCTGCTGGACCAGCCTGTGAAACCTGATGCAGCTGTTGATGGAGAACCAGGTGGTCGACCCTAGCGCGCTCCCCCACGTGTTCTCTCTTAAGGTGTCGATAAAAGATAAAGAGGAAGAACGTTCGTTACGTACCATCACTTGTGTTTGACCACGTGTGACTATTATCCGGTTCGCAACCAGAAAACGCAAGAAAGAAACGGGGGTGGTCAGACATACAGAAGTGGTAACAGCAATGGACAGGAAAAACACTTGCCGAATAGGCAGCGAAACAACAAGGAAAAAACACTTTTTATCGGTTTTCAAAAGGTATTCTCGGTTTTGCTGATTTTCGAAACCTTTTACGGTGTTTGGGTTTTTTGAACATTTTGCGTATTCTTCGCCGTTTTCGGAGGGTACTGATGTAATGAAAACCTGAAAACTTTGTTAGACGCAAAAATGTTAAGCTAACGTTTCAAAATACGTATCGGCCAGTTTACTCGACGACCAGACCTAGTAAATGTTTTAGTCGTGAGGGAGATGGAGGGCTCAGAAGACGGGTTTCCGGTTGCGGTTCTGCTGTCTGCAGGCGTCTTCTCCAATATTGGTGGGTCCAGTCATATGAGGACGAAAAATCGGAGTCATCGTTCGACTAGAGTTCGACGAAAGCAACCTTGAGGCGTTCGATTGAGACGGTTTCGCGCTTGTCGTTGCGTTCGATGACGAAGAAACGATCCATACGCTGTAGGACCTTGAATGGACACACGGTAGCTCGTTCGAGTGGTCTGCGTAGACCTCCAATGCGAATGAAGATAAACGGGCAGTGGTGAAGGTCAATGGGAAGATAAGGCTTGCAATGCTGTTCCCGTAATGCGGTCGATTTATTACGGCGCATGCTCGGGGCCAGCTACCGAGCGTCGTGCGCGTCGTAACGAAGAGTGTTCGGGCTTTCAGAGAAGCAGCCGCTTGGTAATCAGAGTGGTTGTCCATAGACCATTTCGGCGCTGGACTTTTCGTAATCGGCTTTCAGTGCTGAGCGAATTCCAAGTAGAACCATTGACAAAACTTCAGTCTAACTAAGTGCATTGGCGGTAGGCTGCGAGGCTTTAAGCTGTCAGTGAAAACGCTCCACCATTCCGTTTGCTTGGGGATGGTAGGCGGTTGTCCGGATGCGTTTACAACCGGGGACCTTGAGTAGGTCGTTGAATGTCGACCATTCGAATTGCAGACCACGGTCGGTAGTCACAGTGGCTGGACAGTCATGTGTATCGACCCAGCGCTCGATGAATGCGCGCGTTATGGTCTCAGCGAACACAAGGGGAATTGGAACAGCTTCAGGCCAACGAGTGGCGCGATCCGCCATGGTCAGGATATAGACCCTGCCGCAGGACGGCGGAAGTGGTCCAACGATGTCGGGGTGGACGTAAGCGAATGGAGTTGATAGTGACGGTAAGCGTCCTATCGGAGTGGCAACATGCCGATGAACTTTTGCTCGCTGGCAAATCAGATGGCTGCGTGCCCAATGTCTGACATCGCGCCGTATGTTGAGCCAGACGTATCTGTCAGCAAGCATCTTGACTGAAGCTCTGATGCTAGGATGCGCGATTTTGTGCAGCGTATAGAAGACTTTTGCCGGAAGGCAGTTGGTACCAGTGGACGCGGATGTCCGGTAGAGACATCGCAGATTATTGTGCCTGTAGACGAAGGAAGCGGACTACGTATCAAATTTAACTTGGACTCGTGACAGGATGACATTAAGTCTTTTTCTGTTTGCTGAGCAGTGGCCAAAGCTGACGGCTCGAGCGAATTATCGGTTGGAGCAAGAGAGTTTACTCTTGAAAGTGTGTCCGCCACGACGTTATCCTTGCCGGGCACGTGTAGGATGTCCGTCCAAAACTGAGACAGGGAATCTAAATGACGAAGTTCATGCGGAGAGTGGGAGCGAAAGTTTCATGAAGACATAGCCGAGTGGTTTGTGATCTGTAAAGCGTGAAATGATCAACTTCAAGAACGTGACGAAAATGACGAACGACGGAGTATACGGCGAGTAACTCGCGGCCAAGTTTGCAGTATTTCGACTCGACTGTCTGAAGACGTTGGGAGAAGGACGATAGTGGTTGCCAATTACCTTGACAAAACTGCTGTAAAACAGCGCCCATAGAGTTTTCCGAGGCGTCGATGGCTACACTGGTTGGAGCTTTCGAGTCAACGTGATGAAACATAACGGCCGAGGCAAAGGCTTCTTTGCTAGCTTCAAATGCTTTTCTTGCTTCAGGCGTAAGATCAACTGTACCTTTGCTGCATCCACGCAGAAGATTGGTGAGCGGCGGCGTAAGCTCGGCAAAGCGTGGAGGAAATCGGCGCTAGTGGTTGGCCACGAACTTGAAGCGTCCAACTGCGGCTATAGTCGTTGGATGAAGAAACGCGCGAATTTACTGGACGCTGTATTGCAAACAGCGGATACCCTCGGCATCAAGTTGATGTCCGAGGAAGGCAATGCGCGGCTGCATAAAAATGCACGTGTCGGGGTTGACGGTGACGTTGTGCGCCTTCAACCGTACAAACAAGAGCCGTAGAGGTGTTCAGTGTTCCTCTTCCGAAGAACTGGCCACCAAGGTGTCGGCGATGGAGGAGTGGACTAAGTCGGGTCAGTGTACGACCGAGTCAGTGAAGCGTCGAAATGTCTCCGCGGAGTTGCACAGACCGAATGGCATTCGTAGGAACTCGAATAGTCCAAATGGTGTAATAAGGGTTTTTTGTATGTCCTCGTCGGCGACCAAGGTCTGATGACAAGCTGGCACTAGATCGATCTTTGAGAACACGCGAGCGCCATGAAGACCCGTCGTAATATCCTGTGAGGATAGGATAACGATCCGGAATTGTCACGTGGTTAAGAGCGTGCTAATCGTCAGTCATCCGACCTTTTCGGAACCATGTACAGGGGCAAACACCAAAGCCTGCTGGATGGTCAGACGACGCCAAGTTCGAGCATGTGCTGGAATTTTACACGGGCGGTTTTGAGCTTGTCCGGAAACAGTCTTCAAGCTTTGGTGGAGACGGGCGGACCCTTGCTAACTATGTGCTGTGGCGTAGCTGCGGCTGCAGTTGACCGAGACGAAGAAAGTCGGAAGACTTCAGGGAAACTCTCAAGTAGCGCTTTGCCAGCCGGTGAGTTGGCGGTAGCGTACACCAGACTTAGCGATGCTACCTACCTGGATATTCTAGCGACGGAAAGTTTCCTTGGTTGATCGTGGAGACCAAGTTGTTTAGCATCGACGAGCAGGTCGAAGTGCTGAAGAAAATCCATCCCGACAATAGGATTTTGGACGTCAGCGACAAGGAATACCCATCAAAAGGAGGGCTGCAGGCCGAGATTAAGCGTGCGCGAGCGCTGACCGTAGACGCTGGTGCTGGTGCTGTAAGCTGCGCGTAGAGATCCAGTCACCTTTCTGATTGCGTCGTTGGGATCACTGGAAGGACGCCGATTTCTGCGCCAGTGTCGGCGAGATAGCGAAGTCTGATTTGTCGATCGGGGACGAAGAATAGCCGACTGTGTTGGCCATCTACTTTCGTCATCGCTACGTGCTGGTCGGCCCGTGTCCCTTGTGGGTTGCTTTTGAAAGAACACGGTGGGCGGCACGACGTGACGTGCGAGCTAAATAGCTGATGGTACCAGCAGTAGGTAGACATGCGGCGCGGTGCTTTTGCTCGAGATGGACGTGGGCAATTTGAAGGTCTACCTCGGCAGCTACTCCCGGAAGTTGTAAAGCCTGTACACTGCTTGGTGAGTGCAGCCATCTGCACTTTCATCTCGGCAGCACCGTCTTTCGGCGCAGATCGAGTTTGCGAAACCTGGCTGTAGGTTCCACAAATTTGGTCAGCGATATCGGCCATTGGCGCAAGGGATGCGCCAGCATTTGCGTAGAGTATATTACACCTTTCCCATGTTAATCTACGCAGCCACATTTCCTTAAGTAATGTGGCTTCCACCATGTTGGGTTTGACTAAACTTTGCATCTTGCGCAGTAGATTCGATGGCTTGAGATTAACCAACTTCGTTTTTACCAGAAGCTATGTGATACAATGAAGATCTGAAAAATTTGTCCTTTTGTGAACCGCAGTGTTAATTTCCTCGTAATTTATCCTATCAGCTTACAACTCGAGGATGTTGTCTATATCATCGGCGACGTGCGGAGGAAGTACGGAGACGACGTGGTGACATTTTGTCTTTTCAGATCTAATGCCACGAAGTTTGAAAAATGCCTCCAACTGAGCAGACCACTGTTTTGGATTACTTTCGCGAAGGGGCGGAGTGCCAATGGTTACATTTTCAACCTGGCCGTCGAGGACTGAGTGACGCGTATCCATTGCATAAAAATGGCATAAAGTAAGCGTTATGGAACCAGAAATGAGCACAAAAATACGAAAACGCATGGTGGTACCGCAAAATTTGAACAAACCTGGAAATAAAAATTAGTACGTGGCTTACCAAATTTTTGATCGGGGTCACCAGTTAGAGTGGAATCATTCGGTCGCTATATGTCAAGTGCGTACTGACTAAAAGAACTCGGAAAAAGACGGATATGTGGACGCGAGAAGGTATTTAGTCGAAACGTACAATCCAGCTGGCTAACGGCACCGCAAAATGGTTTTAGCTAGGGAAAGGTATAGTCGCCAGCCGAAACGCAGCAAACGCCATCCGAGGAGAAAGAGCCGGAGGCGCACGAATGAGACTTGTCTGTATGACTCAGACACACATAGTCATCGTGATAACAGGCAAGCTTTCTAAAGTGTCTATGTACAGAACGATATCATGTTTATTTTATTTTACATAGATAAACAGGACAATTTCCAAGTCATTACACCATGACCATACAGACGCTGGAACGATGGCTTATTGTAGTTAAAATAAGTACAATCAAGACACATACTCTAGTTTGGCACTTGAAAAGTTGCATGGTCGGCTACCGTAGCAGTAGATTAAAAAGAAATGCGCACCAGTAAATAGATACAGGTTTGAAAATACCTGGGTTGCGCAGGTGAAATAGCGCCAAATAAAACAGCTTGCCATAGTTTACGTTCAATGCTAACGACTAATAGCGATTTACCCATTGTGCAGCATCGTCAGCACGGATTTAACTAAATAAACCAAATAGTTTGTTCTCCAGTTAATTGGGACACACCAAACCAGGCGTGATCAAGGCAGCACAAGCGATTGCGTTGCGCAAAACACATTGTTTTGCACGAAATGGACGGCTGGCGCAATATAAAGAAGTTAAAGTAATGGGAGGTATACCAGTAAGGAACACAATCGTTAGTAATATGGTGACAGTCTGCGGTTCAAGCGTGTGATTTGGTGGTCAACTCAAAACCGTAATAGTTGGGGTGGTGATGAAAATTGCAAAGGGAAGTAACTTTTCAGCTTGCGTATCAAAGATTTATAAATGGAGTGCAATATCGCTCTGGTTTCCTTGCCAGTGTAAAATTTCGGGCGGCAAGTTGGGTTATAATTCCATAAAAAACTAGTTATCTTGCTTGGATCCATAATATCCGTTCACGTAACCAAGCGTGGAGAGCCCAAGGCGACATTTAATGTGTTTTGTATTGGCTAAGCCAACGACACAGAGAGCTGCGTTGGAAAGGTCTTTACAAGGTTGACAGTCGTGGTCGGAGTAATACGTTTGTTAACAATCTAGCCGACTGTGTTTTTGACTCAATCGTCGGTGTATGTTTGAGGTTGGTTTCTGGGTTGAGTTAAAAAAGGGGAGGCATAGGTGCTTGTGGTTGCTCAATATTTTGTAAACTAACATCTTGTCTTCAACAACCTGCTTGTATGCTCCATTAAACGCTCCAAGTATCTTCGGTCGTTCTGGGTACGGAAGATGTTACAAAACATCGACATCTTTTGTGATTCCACGTTGCTGGGTACCGAACGCTGCAAGCTCAAGAATTAACCAAATTTGCCACACCTGGTTAAAATATTCAACGTAATGACTCACGTAGGCATTAAGCTTCAAGAGTAGATAGATGAATGTAATTTAACTGGTGCCCGCCACAAGAGAGCTACATGCTGGTTACCTCAGTTGCAGCGGCCTCTATCTGCCTAGAGCAAAGGAGATCGTTCTGCAACGTAAAGCCCTGCCAACTTCCTGACAGCGTCGCCGCAAACCTTGCACCACAAGCTATTAGAGGTAGACCTAACAATGGCGGATGTGGATAATGAAACGCATGTCCACATTAAACGTAGTGCACTCCTAGCAGTCTAGTTCCAGACCTCCTCGTGGAGACGCTGGTTGACCTTGTGGTCGACCCATCCCTTCATCTTTCAACGAAACTTAACCTCCATTGAGAACAGCAGGCGGGCGGATATTTTGTGGTTCCGACGATTTATCTTTTAGAGTATTCGTGGTTTTGTGAGTCGTGTAATCTTTGTAGAAAGTGGAAGCCACGATTAGACTTTGCACAATAATCTGCCTCCACGGGGAATCGAACCTCGTACGGCTGGGGTTCGATTATCCGTCGAGGCAGATAAATGTGCAAAGTTTAATCGTGGCTTCTACTTTCTACAAAAGATTTATCCTCTGTTCTTGGACATCTTGGCACCAGTATTTTAGTCGACGCGTAGACGACAAGCATTCAGAGACAGCTGTAAGACATGGCCGTTGAGTGAAGCAAAATAGTCAACAACTGTCATAATTAAATAAATAAATATTTATTCCAGATAACGTGAGGCTGGTTTGCGTAGGCATGCTTATGCTAATATGCACTCCAGTAACACCAGTCGTTAAGTCCGGCTTCAATGCATGTAGAAGTTTGAAAACTGTGTTTATGTTGAATCCAACTTCTAAGCTGTATGTGTGTGGGTTTCAGATATGTTGCTAGGCAGCGTCCTAGCAAGTATACTGATGATTATTGCTGAGAAGAAGTTTTGCTTTATCGTCGTCGCAGAACGCGGTGTCGGGCTGATTGGATAACTAAGGATATAAGGAACCCCCTTTGGCACTTTTTCCAGGTACTTGGATAGCGCTTTTGTCTAAACAAAGGCTGTTTGTTCCGACTGCTTGTGCGCTTGAACGACGCGTATAGGTTCCGTAGAGCTTAGCAGTTCATGTAAATCAATACCACTTGAGAGAACTTTTATCCGTTCCGCATTTCCCTCCGCTAATTCATGGCGATCCACCGTTTACGACCATCCAACGGGACTGCACGTCCAGGATTGCTGTTTGATTTTAGGAAAACTTCTTCAGTTATGGCGTTTGTATTGAAAGGTAAAAGCTTCCAGTCAGCATCACCAAATATGTCTTGGGCGATGGTCCATTACTAAGTTCTAGCCAACTTTATTATACAGGACAGTTTTATAACGATAAGAATGAATATTCGCTGTTTTACACTGCACCTACTTCGACGGCAAGGACCTTAGTTAGTGCTGAATACGCATCCTATCCAAGTAAAGAAAATAGTACTATTATTATTATGATACTCGGTTGGAGAGTGGACAAATCGAAGACAACTTCTAAAGTATTTGTCAGTACCATAACGAGGATTCGCCGAGCCTGAAACGGGAGTATCTTAGTGAGCGTTAGAGCATATTGCATTAAGTTGCCTTTTATACTTGAGCTTTTGAAAACTGCAACAACGGATTAAGTAGCGAGCATGTCGTATTTTACACCACAATCGAAGGCGGAGGCACTGAAGCACCGCCCAGAATTTGGCGTTCTATTTCTCCCAGTAATTTTTATTTCTACACGATAATGGCATGTAAACCTACCAGATATTTAAAGGATTGCATCAGTCATGGAGACGACACTATGGTAATTCTGGACCGATATCACTGCTGGCCTCGATAGTGTGTATGTTGTGGACAGAGCTGCAATAAATTAAAACGCCGTCCTTGGTTTATGTCCCATGGCGAACAGCTCGGGAAAATTGATATCCACGGAAATTGCCGCGGCATCCGGTGCCTCCAAGGGCAGCCAAAACTCATTGAAAACCCCGGGGTGAGACTAAGGATCCCGTTCTGTTTGTTCCTTTTGCAGCGAACGCAGCCGGAACTGAGTCGTCTTCCTTCCGCTAGCCTCAAGCCTGCGATCCAGGAAGGACAAGGATCGGCCTCCAACGAGCGCTTAACATGCTCTCTATCACGAAACTCTACGACGCAAAACTTCGTTCCCCGTTTCCTCCTCTAGTTTTAGGCTCATTGGCAGAAACCATTCTAACACGTTCCTTCTAACAATCGCTGAGATTTTTAAAGGTTTCTCCATAGGTCCGCGGGGTCCGATTCCAGGTGTGGCAGCACTTGGCCACAGCTTGGTAGCCTATCATAAGGGCACAAAGCTCGAAAATTTTGTTTTTCTTTCTACCATGGTATAAAGTAAATATATCCAGCATGTGTTCTCTGTCATCAAGCAGTAGAGACTATCTGCTTGATGAATTCTTGGCCGCTCACTAATATGTATCATGGTATAGGCCTTTCCGATTTGAACACATTGGTGTTAATCTGGCGCCACTTTCCAGTGGGTCTGCTTCTTCCGATAATACGCAACTTTTGGAGTTGTGGATGCATACTTAGCAAATACTGTGCCTGCTTTTATCTTTTCGAAACTTGTTTCCATTCCAAGCTTGTGAACTCAGTGCGAGTGTTGGGCTTTGTGGCTTCATTTAGTTCATCCCTACTTTAATTAGCACAACTATATCCGGCGCTGCGCTTTTAAGCACAACGATAGCATATTCATTAATTTAGCTTTACGTTTACTAGATACCATTGTTTCCGAAGAGAAGGCGGAAGAGGCTGGATCAGGACTTTCTCATTAACCAAAAAGGGACAACTAGGTAGCAAGTGGGTGCCAGGCTATGTTTCGCCTGCGCACTTACAGGACCGAGCAAATATGGTAGCATCCTGAGACGTTTATCCTTCTCAGCAGCCTATTACGTCTAAAAAATTATAAAGACAACTAAGGAGCATACTCTTTGTAGGGGTTCACACAGATCAGCTTGGCAACTGCAACGGACGAGGTGCAGCGAAATCTAACGACACTTGCACTCCTCAGCTTTTGCGCGCGTGAATACTCTTTAAGGCGTTCCACAAGTTTATGTCATTCTTTCTCTCGTCCACTCGGAGTATTTATCCAAGTTGCTATGGGCTTTAGGGGATTATTAAAAACGGTGAAATTTTATTGCACACGTTCAATTAAAACCTGTTATACGCATAAGATTTCGAGTTCCGCAGCTCAGATTTCGCCACTTTTATCCGAACCGTAAGAGAAGATGAGGTAGCGCAATTCATACTCATCATGAGCGCAGTGCTTAATAAGTACGCATTTGGCTTACGGAACAAACCGTGGTGCCAGCTGGGATGTTTGCATTAGTCTCGTACTAGAAAGTGATTTGTCGGCAGTGTTGCAGAACGCGGTGGGACTTCGCCTGTCAAGCTTTCGCCCGGTAAAACACCGCAGGTGTCTGCATAACAACACTCTTAATTAGCGAATGTAAGTCTCCACCAACTAAGGTAACCGCTTTTTGTCTCTCCAAAAGATGCTACAAAATCTGCAGACGTCGTTAATCTTCATTAACGAATTTCTACGGCGGTTTTGCACACCAACAATCAAACAGAACGCAAGCGCTATGATGACAGCACATTTACAAACACAACCAAGTTACCCATACATACCTTCATATTTGCACACATGCGCATTAACTTCACTTTATCTGGCAAAAATTTAACGTTTCTATACATTTATTTATCATACGCAAAGCTTTACTCTGCTCAGGCCTGCGAAGACGTACCTCGATTTTCCGAGAAACTGACACTTATTTTTTATGCACTAATCTGAGCCAAAAACGCTTCCAATGAGGACTACTTGCTTTGTCTTCGAGCCAACTAGTCTATAAATGTAGCTGTTTAGTTTCTTGCTTCTTGGGCTTTGAATGTTGCTTTATACCATAGGTGTGGCTGCGCTTGAGGCACAGGTTGACCAGTTGCCTACTTGTCTAGCACCCTCCATCTCGATTCATTGCTACCGGAGACAGCTAATTTCTGCTGGGGGAGGGTAGGAATGCTAGGTCCAAAGAGTGTTTCCATGCATTTTTTGAGCGGATTAGGGTCAAACGACCGCCTTGTGAACGACTGGTACGCGTAATTCCCTGAGTGGGCTGACAGAAATTTGCAGTGCATGTTGCATGAGTGCGGCCGGCGCAGTTAACAAAATCATAGCTCTCATTCACTAGCATTGCGGTAATATTGCTTCAGATTTTCATTACAAATAGGGTATGTGAATGGAGATATTGGTGATGCCGCGCAAGCGACCCATTGTCCCTCTGTTGGTGCAGCAGTACTGTGACTGTCCATATCGAGAGCGCAGAGATAGCCAATAACCGCCGCGAATCATAGCCGCATGATTAAGTTCATTCGGCTCAGCTAGTAGCAACCTGGGATTCACAGACTTTACTGTTGTTTTACCAAACTTACATGAATAAATATGTGGCTTATTCTAGTCATTGTGAAGCACGCCAGCAAAGAATTGATTATGGTAATCTAGACACGTGTTATAGGCAACCGCAAAACTTATTACTGTTAGACTAGTAGAATAGGAATTTAGGTGTGTATGTTTAAGTAACCATGTTGAGTGTGTATGTAAACGTAACCTTGTGTCACTTTTGTTCACTGGGTATGCCAGCAATGCAAGGTATAAAAGGCAAGCTATGATTTTGTTGACGTTCCTGATGTAGAAATGGTCGTCCGGAAAAGGAAGAGACCGTGACTTTATTTAGCAGCGCGTCACACCTGCCACGTCACGAGGTTGTTAACCGGACATGCATGGCTTTTTATAGGGCGAAAGCTTGACAGGCGCAATCCCACCACGCACCGGAACACTAAGGTCAAACCATTTGCTAAAGCGGGATTAGTTCGAACGCCCCAGCTGGCACCGCGGGAGGTTGTTTGGCTAGCCAGCTAGCTGGTGGTCCGTGAATGCTGGAGAGAAGATGTAATTTAGGCACAGCATTGCCAAGTTTTCTCGATGACTTTTCCAATGGCTTTGACGCGGTTCCACACTTCTGACTTCTGTTTAAACTATATAACACGGAATTCCGGATAAAGTCCTGAACTGCAGTTCTGCATTCTTAGATGGAAGAGAATTGAGCGTTCAATTGAGCTATGGGGTCTTATTCCGTCAACCTCTTCTGGTTAACCTTCTACATGGGTCATTTTAGTATTCTACTGTGCGCCTTGCATGCCTACGCCTTTCCTGTGGACCACAAGTTTACATTCGATCCTTTTGCGTTGATCTCATATGTTTGAGTGCAGTGGGCGATTCTGAACACATTTCAACTTGGCAGATAGCGCTTGATATGCATTTAAAGTGGCCGCAGTTGTGTCAGCTGCCACTTTATTCTACGCCTAGGGTCAAATACATTGTAACATATCAGTAGCTTGCGGAAAAGCATCACGCAGGTGACCCACCAATTTGGTTTGGGTATCTCGCTCTCCTCTGCATACTTCCAGCCGGAACGGCCTGGGTAGCTACCAGCGTGTGTTGTAGAATTCTATGAAGGATCCGTAGACAGGTTGAAAGTATAACAAAGATCTTTGTTGCACTGAATACACCCTTTGTCAACACATATTCGGAATACTGCGTGCCGACCTGTCCTTTGTGCTGTGACCGCGACAAGCTGACAGTTCAACGGTTCTGGGGAATGAAACACAAATGAGGCAAGTGTTAAAGAACCACTCTTATCACGACAGGCTGTGCAGATTACTGTTGATTTGCTAAACTTCAAGCACGTTCAGGGCGCTAATTCCGTACCTATCGTATAATGAATTGCAAGCTTCTGCCTGACCAAGCCCGAGTGTTCCATCCCACCCGGAAGCCAATTTTTAAAGCAATTCTATGTAGCTTCCCAAGACCTGAACCGATTGCGATTAAGCTGAATTTCGTTGCTCCAGTATGATGGCCATTTTATTTAAAGCCCCGTCCAGGGATGTTGTACAAAAATCAACGGTGTACGGTGTTGAACATAGACTCGATACTAATTGAGCTGCAGCAGAATACTATTTTTTGCAAGTTGCCTTCAGTTTGCATTGACAAAAGCCTTCCAACTAGCCTTCATTCCCACAATATAAATAAAGGTTTCATAAATAAATATGGGAATGTTTGTGCTCGGATATGCAAGGCATGTTTAGAGAGGCATGACCAAGTAGGTGCAATTGTAAAGATGGTTTGTGGCAGTTGTAATGGTGACAGTCGAATAGTGTTCAGTCGTTCATACTTGAAACGGTACAACGTTGCATATGTAAAAAGAATAATTATGTTGTTGCGAGATCGGGACCATTCTATGAGGACAGAATCCGTCTACCACGTATTGCAGTCATACATCAGTCACTAACGGAGCAATGATCCCGGATGATTGATTAGAAGCTAATTGAAGAGCCAAACCGAGATTGAGGTAATGACATACTGAGTTGGTGTTTACGTAACTTAAGGATCAACGGTGAAATCGTAGAAAGAATATAGACGAGAGTGTATGCAAAATTAGTGGAACAAGACGACAGTATTTGCAAATGTAGAAAATCCAGTGTAACGACCGTTTCAAGAATGGTGGAATGTGACGCTTGTAGACTTGCCAGCGTGAACTCATGGGCTGTGACTTTATTCGGTGGCGAGTCACATCCGCCACGTCACAGTGTTGATAAACGGACATTTGTGACTTTTAATAGGGTGAACGCTTCCCAGGCAAAAAGCAAAACGTCCTGAAACATGGCCATTGACCAAAACTTAAATAGCAATGAGGTGCTTGCAACGTTACAGTAAGACTGATTTTCTGAACGGCTAACCGCATTCATGTTACCTGCTTTTCCGTTGGCTCAGCGAAAAGCTCAGTCAGGCTTCCACAGTAACGGTTGGGGCCGGCGGTACTGGTCGTGGATAGGGCTCCGTAGATTTGGAGGTTGTGTTGCGCAGGTGCTTAATCTGTACCTTTGTTCGAGCAGATAACCCAAGGGCCAAGTGGGTGTCTCAGACGGGTGCAAGGAAGATGACCATCTCAGGTTAGTGGGACGCCTGCATGGATAGGAAGGTTTTTTGAGAGGATGTATCAAACGACAGAGATGCTCGCTGTGGTCTTTGGAACCTGGTAAGGCTCAGCGGCGTAGTACCGATCACAGACAACATACATCCGAAAGGTATAAAATCTACTGCACATCGCACTGTCGATGTGGGTGCGGTGTCCATGGTATAATGGTGCCAAGCATATTAAGATGCTATTATTACAGGAGAAGCAATACACTGGCGAGTTGGACGGAATATAACGTCATGACATCGCAAGTACGTTGCACACTTCAGGGAGATGAAACATTTTTGCGGCGATTTTCCGAAGGTTATAATTAGTACAAACTAATTGTTAAACCTTTAGCGGATAAGGATCAAGGGTCTTTCTGTGCTCTCCACAATACAGGTATGGCCAAACATAAAGGAACAGATTGTAATGTATAAATATCCGGTGGTATAGGATAGATGCAGATAACACCGGCGAGGTGTATAACATATCCAACGGATACTGTCGCCAAACCTGCGAATAATATGCCACCAGAAATAATCCACTGGCGAGGTGGAGGGAGCAACGCAATGGCGTCGCAAATGGCTTCATTACTTGCAGGGCTGTGTAGTTTCCTTGACGTGATGTTCCGAACGTGCAAATGCTTTGAACAAGATCGCGCAAACTATTAGCGCATTTATTTTAAGGAGAAGGAGTTCCAGTGGTATTGTACCAAGCAGTTCACCTACGCTTTCGGAGCTGCAAAGATTTATTGCAAGACCATTTTTTGGATTCGACTATCCAACTAATTTTACTTAACCCCTCTGTGCAGGTCACGGGATGCGTCAAGGAAGAAAAGGTCAAAAGAAGGAAGGTATCCGAATGTGAAGAAGGGAATAAGTAGAGCTGGCGTCCTTGAGCCGTACCAAACATTTCACCTAGTTTGTTATGTATATTTATTGATTGTGGCATGATCTGTTTGTGCGTGGCTTCTACTATTTAAGTTGAGAAAGGAAAACCGGTGTATAGAAACTAGGTGTCAGGATATGTGAATCAGCAGCACGCAGGTGTGACAAAAAAACAACAGTATCAATGGAGCGGTATGTGATACCACCAAATGCCACTGCTGCGACGAAGATACCGTGGCAGTGCCAGAAAAGCAAAGCAACTAACTCGGCTTAATAAAAGGGCACAGCGGCGCCACAACAGATTAAGCGAACCACCCGAATTTGGAGCTCTACGGTGTCTCTGGTAAGTCAAGTGGACACAGAGAACAGATTGGTAAACAGCAGAATTTATTGCGTCGTGGCATTAGCTCATGTTTAAGTGACTTAGGAACATGGACCGTAAAGCATTCAGTTAAGAGGAGACTGAATTCACAGGAACTAACAACAGCTAAAGCTACGGTGGGATAGGAGGGCCAGCGAGGTTATAAACTTGCAACTGTGGAATGAAATAGGGCAGCGTTCTCAAAATAGCTTAAATAAACCACTCGAATGCGGAGCTTTATGATTTCACAGGTATGTCAAATAGACACACGGAAAAGACGCGGCAAGTACTGGGTTCATGATGTAAAAGAGCCCATTCTTGGTTGAAAGATTAAAAGACGTGGGCTGCCGAGCAGATGGTTAGGCGAAGGAGCGTTGATTTACAGGGAAAATTGCTATAGCTGGAATAGTACGTGACAGCATCGCCAACACAGACAAAGAACCAGTGGAATATGGAGATTTATGTTGTCACAGGTACGTCAAATAGTCACAGAGAAAAGCGGGGTAAGAACTGCATTCACGACGTAGCAAACCCGGCAATTGCTTGAAAGAATAAGGGACGTAAACTGTCAAGCCGTCAATTAAGAGGAGGAGCGGTGATTTATAGGGACAATTGCTGTAGCTGAGGATAGTGTGGAGGAGGCATGGATGTTATGATCCTGCAGATGTAGAGTAAAATGGGGAAGGGTGTCAGACTGGTTAGGTGAAGCACTGGATGGTTAAGCTCTATTTGTCTCAGATAACTAAGTTGGACAGAGCGAACAGAAAAGAGCAGGGTTAACTATGTAGAAGAATCCGCCCTAGGTTGACTGATAAGGGTCATGCGCTGCGAACAGTCAGGTAAGAGGATGAGGGGTGAATTACAGTAACAATTGCTTCAGCTGAACGAAAGACAATATAATAGAGCCACGGTTTCTATTAAACTGCAGGAGTTAGTAGGTAGAAGCATCCTTTCTTGGTCAAGTGATAAATAGCCATGTACTGCTGAGCGATCAGTTGAGATAAGAAGCGCCGATTCACCGGAATAATTTCTGTAGTTGAAGGTATAATGAGGTAGAGAAACCAGCGATCCTGTGATCCTGCAGTTGTGAACTACCTAAATAAAAAAGGTATATTTCTAGACTTGGCTAAAATCTGTGCCTTCGAGGGGTCAGATCTTAATGTACAGTCACCACATGCTCTCGCATGGGTAATAATGGCGTTAAGTTTATATACTCCTTGATCATGATTATTGCACCAACACTGCGGGAACCGTCACTCAACGATGTTTGTTCCAGCTCCATTAGCGAATTTCGATAAAATACGGTCCTGATAAATGGTGAGCTCATGAAAGACAAGAAAAGAGATTGCATCAGAATGTCAAAAAAGGGATTTGTATTAATTTCAATTAACAGGAAAGGAAATGTTTATTTATAAATGCCTAAATTTATACGGAACTTCGGCGCAATTAGCTGAAAAGCATAAATTAATAAATAATAAATAAATGTTTAATCTCGGTTACGCGAGGAACGCCATTAAAGGCATGATCATAGTACTAGTACAACAATTGATCAAGAAAGGTGCAATAGGATTTTCATATATGTGGATCCATAAATTTAGGTATGTAGGTAAATGTGTTACATGTGTTGGTAAATCTGTCATTGTCCATTTGAATGAGTTCAATCGCGTCGATGGTGTCTGGAGTTTTGTTTGACGTCTGTGGATCTGAGAACCTTGTCAGTGTAAGCTTGGGCAGTGACTTTATTTAGTGGCGAGTCGAATCTGCCACGTCACAGTGTTGTTTAGCAGACCTCTGTGGCTTTTTATAGGGAGAACGCTTGCCGGGCGAAAACCCACCACGTCCTGGAACACTGACGCCGAACTATTCGCTGAAGCGGATTAAACCCGAATCACCCAGCTGGCACCACTTGGAGGTTGTCCGGCTAGCCAGCCAAAGTAGAATATAACAAATATATCTGAGTAACTGATAACCTCGAGCGCCAAACTCAAGTGGCTTTACTCACAGTCAAAATTAAAAAGTTTTGTGGCAAAATGTTTCTAAAAATATAAACTAGATGTCATAATCAGAACATTGCTTGCACGCTCTACACGATAAAAGAAAAATTACCGCAATACTTGTAGCATTTCGCGAATTATGGAACGACTACCAGTTCCGCAGCCAAAAATCTTCCCACTTACGCCGCATGACTCTGCAAGCATATACGCATAAAAATGTAGTTACCAAAAGTTGCTCATTGCTGTAGGGCCTCAATAGGGCTGCGTATCTACAAATGTACCTTATAGATCCAAAGTAGCAGTATTTACGATATTTTGCGCAGTGACCACAAAACACCTTTCCAAGCGCAGGTAATAAAACCTAGACGAATATGAAAAATACATGGAAACGCTCGTAAGGCATTCTAAAATGTTTTGCCTGCGCGAAGTAACGAGGCTGTGTAATAAGACCATGGGCAAAAGGCCGTGCGTCGTTTGCAGAGGCTAGTTAGTTAAAGGAAGCACCCATAAGCACAATCTCCAAAATTATTTAACGTCAAGCGCTTGTAAACGTTTTCCAGAGACTACATGAGTCTGGTCTGCATGGTTAATCCAGGACAGCTCAGTGTCTATTTGACTCGTATGAGCCCGTAAACCCTATCAATTTATTAGATAAATCCCGCATGACTCATCAATTTTAGCCCATTTTCTGCACCTCGAGCTATGGACTCTCACTGTCAGTAAGCTACATAAGGCTATCGTCAAGAATAAAGAAACGAGCATCAGAGAAATTAGCAAATTCTTCTAAGCCGCCTAAGGAACTTTGTTTTCTATGGTTAAAGTTTTTCAGACGTGTACCATTACTGTGCCTCATGTGTTGGGATGCCCCACTGTGCAAACATTTGCTCTTTATGCGCTTCCTCCCCCAATTTTGGAGGGTTAGTATGAGTGACTTCGATACAAAACAGGGCTTTAATGTCACCCTAGCTGTTACGTCGATGTATTTTCTTGTGAGAGCTAGTCTAGTTCGTCAGAAAGCCCAAAGGATTGATAGTCTAATCAGGAACAGCAAAGTACGCAGAAATTGGAGCTGGTGTTTCACCCAACTCTATGCGTGACCCAGGATGTACAATGGAGCCAATTAAAAGATAACTTTTTAACTGCTGACCAAGGTAAGCTGAAGTGGTTCGAAATATCTGGAGTTCCAGCTAGCCGGTATGACAGGGGTTTCTGGCACCTGGCTAAATTCGTCCCAATGTCAGAGAACAGGAAATATGAAATGTTAGGGTGACATGAACGGCTATCAAAAATGCATCTGGTTCATCATGCCACCAGTCTACCGGTGTTTTTAATAGTGATTGGCGACTGTACAACTCAGATACAAGCTAAGGGATATGGGGCCCGGAGAAGATAAATTGGAGTGCAAAATGTCTGCTTTAGGGGACCGCGAAACAACTGACGGCACACATAGTATTACATTTGACTCAGAAACTTCGATTCAAACAATTTTGTGCACACTCTTATAGTGACAGGTTGGAACTACGTATGCTTCCAATACCGGTGCGATCGCGACGCCCACGTTCATTAAGAGGATAAAGGCTAGGGGTTCCCCTATAGTTATAACCAGCGCCCATGTAGGTAAAATTAAGTTTGGAAGTAAAAGGATAGTTGCGTTGAATAAGACCGATGGGTTCAGTTGGACTCTGCCAAGCGCGGACGAAAGATGAACTCCACGGACCGTCAGCACAGTTGTGCGCATACTCGAGTCTCAGTTGCGGAAAGTATCGCAAAATAAGAGTTTACCAAGTTTGGTCTACTTACGCGGAGCCGCAGGACAAACTATTTAAGAGGTAGTTATATTTGTGAAGATCGAGGTAAGGAAATGATGACAAAGTTTTTGTTTAGGTGCGTACTCCGTCAACCTAGGGGTTTACTATTGCGCTCAGTAACCTTCATTCCAGACCGGAATACTAGAAAAGACAGTGTGGGTCGTAAATAGGTCAAACAGGGATATCTGACTTAGAAAATGCCGTAGCGACCAAAAGTCTTTGGTTTTAGGAGAGAATAAAGGAACGGAAGGCGGAGATAAAGAATGAAGATATAACTGAAGGTATCCTTTCAAACGGGGCAAGAGAGGATAATGAAATAATGGCCGTGGTTCAACCTGCTCCTTGCGGGTGATGTACAGCAGTCCAGCTTAAAATCGACTGCCGCTTAATTCTCAAAGTTGACATTAGCTCCCAGTTGAAATCCATGCTTTGAAAATAGTGGCACGGAGTTTAAGTAAGCTTTACAATTTAAAGCTAACATTTCTCCGCGGGACTCATTAGAGCAAAGTGAAGCTGGGTTTAATAAGTGATGGCCGATTAATGAACTGCTGTCAGCGAAAATGTCACATTCACCGGACGTGCGGAGTTGCCACGCTGTTCAAGAGCGGTATGGTAGGTATCGCCTTGTTTGCGCCGTAGTAAAGTGGCAAGCGTGGTAGATAGCCGTAGAGGTAAAAATAATATTTGGGCGTAATGGACCGTCTTGGCAGCTGCACTCACCACAACCACATGGGACCATAAGACCTGTGTGGCTGCAGACGAGCCAGAAACGGGGCAAGCTAGAATGAAAATAGGTGGCGTGAGTCATGTACTCGGGTATTCAGCCTTAGCTCCTAGTCTTATCGTGCAATTTATCCAGGTGAGATCTCAGAGGTAGGAAGGACAGATATTAAGCTAAGAATGACACAAAGGTCTCGCACCATCGTATCTATGCTTCATCTGGGAACCACTTGATGTTACACCGGGATTGTTACTGCCCCATCCGTCCCGGTCTCAAGAAAGCGATGGTTCGAGTCACAGACATTAAAGAGATGTTTAGCCTTGTCCAGGCACATGAACTTTTGCACCGCCATCTTGAAAGTTTACATGTTCTGGATTCCTCGCAGCCTTGTTGGTAATCTGTTCCAAATATATTTATGCAAATAAGACGAAACGAGCGCATATTTTATTCCTCGCTTTAAACGGAGTAACAGCACTACTCTTGTTTCTGAGGTTACCTACTGTTCCATGTCTCAAATTAACGCTGGATATGTCACTATGCAGAGCTATGTATTATCCTGTGCGAACAGCATACTTTAAGGATAATACGTCGCAGCCACAGAGCTTGGAGCGTGCGCTGACCACACAGCAGCCGGTAACTAAACGCCTCAGGTTTTAGAGCAAGCATTTAAGTAAACCGCCGAAAGGGCTTTTTTAATCGAAACGCAAGCTGATACATATGAAAGCACAGTACCCCAAGATCGGGCGAACCTAACTTCGGTAAATTTCTAGACGTGCTTCGACAGTGTTTGTGTGGCGGCTAATTTAGAAGTTTAGTTGTAGAGCCTTTGTGACTTGTAAGTGTATTTTCTCAAAAAGTTGTGACGCATGGAGTAACGCAGGCCCAGGTGTTTTGCTGATGCATAAAACTGAATACGGATGCCTTTAGTAGTAAGCGCCGCATCAGGTACTAAGCAGTTGTACTTCATGGCATCCGATTTTTTCAGCGGAGAAAGTCCTTTGTAGTTTCTGACACCAGGATGTTAGGGCCCTTAGGTCGTCTCGTATTCAGTCGAGTGCGGATGTGATTGTACCTGCGGGGAAGACTAGACGGGTTTGATATCCTCAGCGAATAAAAATGGGCGACCGTGCTTTAAGCTAATGCAGCTATCGTTAATATGAATAAGATTGGGCCATGGACCTAAACACTTTCCTGTGTGAGACCGCTCGCGACAGCGGCTCGGGAGGATTCGATAGGTGATATTTTCACTGACTGCGTGCGTCCGGTTAGGTATGGCCCCAACCAGTCTAACATAGGCCTCCCCACGCCGTAAGCATTGTCTTTGTGTTGCAAGTGCGTATGTAGAACGCTGTCGAATGCTTTTTGCATAACGAGGTAGAGCGTGAGTTCTGCTTGATCTGAGTTCATCGCTTCGGTGGCCATGTTAAGGAAATCCAGCTGGCAGGTCGTGCAGGATCGAGCACTAAAAAATGCATGGTGTGACTTGTTAACGTAAATCCCTTCATACAAGAAGTCCCTGAGAGCGCCTTTAACAGTCTTCTATTAAGCTCGAGATTATGGGTGTATGGTTTATCGAGAGAAACTTGGCAACCTCCTGCAAAGCGCCACCTCGGTGACGCGGCATGACTATAGAATGTTTCCAAGCAAAAAAATAGTTTCCATACTGCATAGAGAAGGTACAATGTGTTAGGAGGAGTATAGGCATGTTCACACCAAGTTCTGAAATAAGATTAGCGGGATGCCACCTGGACCAAGGTTTAAAGATGGCCTAATGGTCGAAATCGCAGAGCGGATATCTTTGATGTTAAAATGTACCGTGCCAAGTGAATGGCTAGCGGTCACTTGCAGCGAATCTCAGAACGGCCCGGTTTCTGAACTTTGAGACTCCTTATGTGTCGGATTACTCGTCAAGTTTTTGTGGCCCGTCGAAGATCGCCTTCTGTCCTACTTTAATTACCTTCTGATATCTACGCCCAATTACGCACATTGTTTTGGATTAGTATTACTACCCTTATAGAGCTTCGTGAGTATTTTGCCAGTTGCGTGGTATAAACCTGGAATCATTCGGTAGCCAAAAAGTACATTTCAGGGTTACCGCATAGCATCAGCAAACGTCGTGTCGACGGACAGTACAGCAAAAACGCAATGTGTGAATAAATATATTTGCCCCAATCCTTAGTTCCAGTGTCGCTTCTAAATTAGTTTTCGTCGCAGCTCTACAAAGGTATGGTATCTTTACAACAATTGAGGTTGGTTTATTATGAGCATTTCAGAGAGTCGCCTGTAGCTTGAGCCCGGGGAGCGATTCAAAAACACAGGTCGGGTTGCAGGAAAACTTTTATTGGTACAGTAACAGATTCCCTGTTATCTAGCTATAAAGGAACGACACGGTTGACGCTCTAGCTAGGGGAACGGAGCATGCATAGCACACAGGGCAGTCGCGAGTTGCCACCGAAACAAGCGCCAAGCAAACGTGGCGACGAGAAAGTAAAGCATTCGAACACAACAATTAGTTCAACCAACCAAACCGGATGACTAGGTGTAAAATGAAATAATTTTTGTCAGAATTTTACGCAGGCAAACCGGGGAATCTCCAGACTGCTACGTATCCCTCTCCCAGAAGGGACTGTTTAAGCAGTCCTTCTGCAGATGATCAACACATCATATCCAGAAAGAATGGTTACTTCCTGGCCTACCGATCTGGCACAGGAGATGACCCAGGCACGCAATGGCCACTCGCATAACGAATCAGTCAGGAGAAAAATGGGATGCAACTTGACTGCGAATAACGGAGCAAAAAACGTTCAACATGAAACATAGCCAGTTACAACTTGCCATTCAATAGATTGGCGGCAGTGTTTCAGGACGTGGTGGGTTTTCGCCTGGCAAGCGTTCTCCCTATAAAAACCACAATTGTCCGCTTAACAACACTGCAACTTGGCGAATGTGACTCGCCACCGAATAAAGTCACAGCCCATAACGTCACACTGGCAGCTCAATTAGAATCTTCATACTGGATAGCTTACTCTTCAATTATCTTCCAATGGATCACTAAGGATTCTCTATCTATTATTAGTCGAGGTATGACTGCGATATATGGCAGAGCGTTTATGTCCAAACAAATGGATCCCGACCCCACTACATCTGAATCGTTCTTTCACATGTTCACCATTGCACAGTTCTGTGCATGGATATATGAACAATTTTCTACCGTCACTACAGTTCCCATACAGTGTCTTTACAGCTGTACATACCTGATCATACCTCAATTGGCGTGCCTCGCATAGTCGAGAAAAAAATATTTATTTATTTATTTATCTACGTGAGGACTGTCCGTAACAAGCCAGCCTTCTGCGAGACCAGATTGTGAAACCTGATGCAGCTATTGGAAAAGAACCATACAATCGGACCCTAGCAGGCTTCCACTCGTGTCCTCCCTACGTTGTCGAAACTGCAAAAAAACTGTTTGTGGGGGACAGTTAGTAAACTTCACGTATGCGGTTGAGCAGGAAGCTCGTTCCGCTTCCAATTGACGTGTGGGGATCCAGCAAAATTGAAACGGAGATGCAACCAACCGGCGAAGTGTATATGGAAAGCAAAATAAAAAAGCAGCATGAATACATAGCCATACACAAAAGAGTGTAAAGCAAAATTCGTGAAAAGTTGTTTTTGAGTTTTCAAAAGGTTTTGCTCTTTTTTGGTAGTTTCAAAACGTTTTGACCATTTGTTGTAGATTTTTCTAAAATTTTGTTAGGAGCAGAAAATTTTAGATGCACGCTCTATGTAAAATGGTAAGTGCTAACGGAGTCCGAAAGACGAACTGGCGGTTTGAGCTTTCTATTGTGTCGATTGATGGTAGGGCGAGTAAGAGTGCTGTCGGTTGAGGTTGTCGGCTTTGCTGGAGCGAACTGACTCGTCCGCGGTTGCGATGCGAGCTGTGATGGCGCAGGCTGTGAAGGTGTTTGCTGCACCGAAGAGTCAGACATGTCGAGGAATGCTGGCTTGTGTCTATCGACCTTGATCGTCTCAGTCTTAACATTGTAGTCAATGGTAAACGTCATGTCGCATCTGCGCACGACATGGTATGGACCAGAATAAGGCGGTTGAAGTAGCCGGCGTACGCTGTCAGTGCGAACGAACACGTGTGTGCAGGTAGTTGAGCGTCTGTATACGTTGGTGGGCAAGCTCTGTGCCCTGGGTTGCACAGGCTGAAGCTGTCGCATGTGATGAGATAGACGGGCTGCATAGTCGCCATAGTCAAAGGTTGTTGGCGCTTTTGGTGAGACGAATTCACCAGGTTAGCGTTGTGTGCATCTAAATACCAGCGAGGATGTAGTGGCGTGCATATCCTCTTTAATCGTGTTTCTTATGCCTAAAAGAACGAGCGAAAATGCTTCGTGCCAGGATGTGCTATATTGGGCACAGAGCGATGCGTTGGGTTGCCGGTGGAAGCTTTCTGCCATCCCATTAGCTGCGGGATGGTATGGGGTGTTTGGGTTATGTTGGCAACCAAGAACGTTGAGAAGTTTGCTGAAGGATCGGTGGAACTGCTATCATCTGTCAGTGATGACTACGCTTGGGCAACCAAATTGAGCTACCCCGCGTTCTAGGAAAGCTCGCGCAACTGTCTCAGATGAGCAGTTGACTATCGGAATCGCCTCTGGCCAACGGGTGAATCGGTCGACACAAGTAAGGAGGTACACGTAGCTTTGCATAAAGGCAAAGGTCCGACCAGGCCGACATAGACGTGTGCAAAACGTGAGTCAGGAGCCGAAAAGACGCCAAGTGCGCTTTTGGTGTGTCTGTATACCTTGGTGCGCTGACACGCTAGGCATGCGCGCACCCAACGGCGGACATCGCGGTTGACGTTGGGCCCTACGAAGAGTTTGATTACGAGCTTCTGCGAAGCACGTATGCCGGGATGCGACATGTTGTGTAAAGCGTTGAACAACACTCGACGCATCGAAGTAGGAACTACGGATCGGGTGAAGTTTGTGAGGCGTCACAAAGAATGGTCCCCTCAGATGAAGCTAGTGGAACTTCGCGTAGTTTCAACGAAGTGTTGCGTCGTAGCTTGTCTATGTCGGGATCAGCTTGTTGGGCAGCAGCCATAGCGGCTAGATCAATGTTGGTGCCAGGCGATAAGCTGATCTGCTGAATGCGTGAAAGCGCATCCGCGACGGGATTGAGAGCACCTGAGCCATGTCCTGTGTCTGTCGTAAACGGAGAAACGTAGTCTAGGGGTCTAGTTTCCCGCGGAGAATGCTTGTCTGTTTCGCCATTGACGGTGTAGATCAATAGCTTGTAGTCAGTAACGACTGTAAAACGTCGACCTTCGCGATAGTGACGGAAATGTTTGATACCTAGGTAGAGAGCTAACAGTTCCGTACCGAAGGTGCTGTAACGCCATTTGGAAGGTAATAAAGGTTTCGAGAAATAACTTAGAGGTATCCATCGTTGGCCCGTGCGTAGTTGAAGAACTGCACAGAGGGCAGTGTCTAGTGCGTCAGTTGTCAGGGAGAGTAGTGCAGAGGCACCTTGGTAGGCAAAATGCTCTATGTTGGAGATGGCGTCCTGGAGCTTCTCACAAAACAGTCCAGCGTTGTTTGGAAAATGAAAAGAGCGCTGTTTACCGCGTAGCATGTCAGTCAGTGATTGAACAATGCTCGCGCAGTTAGGAATAAAGCATCGATAATGGTTGATCAGGCTAAGGAATCAGCGTACTTGTTGGAAGGAACTAGGAGCAGGATAGCCCTTCAGTGTCTGGATTTCGTCAGAAAAACTTCAATAACTGAAGCGGATATTCAGTGGCCAAGAAAGTTGATAGAGCTTTGGCCGAGCTCGCAATTATCGAGGTTCACAGTAACCCCATGTTGAGTCAAAAGTTGGAAGAGAGCGTAGTGGTGATAGAGATGTACATCGTCAGAAGAGCTGGCGATGAGAATGTCATCTAGAAAACGATAAACATCTTTGAGTCCTCGCGTTACCTTATGAAAGAGAAGCTGAAAAGTTTAAGCAGCGTTGCTGAGGCCGGAAGGCATTCTAAGGTCCTCGAATAGGCCTAGTGCCGTGATGACTGCTATTTAAGCAATGTCCGTCTGGCGCTACAGGTATCTGATGGTAGACGTGAACCAGGTCGACTTTGCTAAATATAGACTTACCAGCTAGAGCTGAGGTCAAGTCGTGCATGTGCGGAATGGGATATTTACCCGGACGGTAACTTCGTTAAGCGTCCGGTAGTCACCACAGGGCTGCCAGTCACCTGGTTTATTCGGCACAATATGTAACGGTGCTGCCCATGGACTTTTGGACGGGCGGATTATTCCCAATTCGGGCAGTTGCTCGAATTTATCCTTAGCAGCTTTGAGCTTGTCTGGGGCTAGTCTGAAAAGGTGGGCCGAAACAGGTGGACCGTCAGTATAAACTTTGATGCCTGTCGTTTGACGTCACAGGCGGCAAGTCGTTCAGAACGCGAAGGAGTTTAAGATGCTTGTTCTAAAGGTCTAGGTAAGGCTGTGAATCTTGAGATAAGACAAGCATGGGATTAAGCGCAGCCACGTTGGCGCTAGTCCCGATAACAATGAGCTGTGTCCTTAAGCCGATAAGCTTGTTCCTTTTAGCTTCGACGATAAAGTCAAAGTGTTGAAGAAAGTCTATACCCATGATGGCAAAGGTACGGCTGCCACTATGAAATGCCAACTTAAGTTTCGCCGGGGACCTAACGTGAGCGTTAGCAGCCTTTCTCCGGAACTTGCGCTTGATGTGCCATTGGCGGCACGCGACTTGGACCTCGAGGGGGTGACGACTTCCTCTGAGCTATGGGGTATAA
>OX104061.1:7007841-7176501 GCA_944474145.2 Dicrocoelium dendriticum | reverse complement strand
GTAATACAAGCTTGCGTATGTGAAGGCGTATAATATAGCCAAAAAGTTGCAGTGCTTAGAACCTAGGACGTAATATTTAGCGTATAGCCTATTAGCCGGAAGCTCGGAGAGAAGTTCAGAAGACTGATCGGGTTGCGGTAAAAAGTGTATTCGTACAGCAAATGGTTTCCTATTGCCTAGCAATAATAGAACGACACCGTTGACGATCTGGCTAAGGGAGGAGAGGGTGCACAACACACAAGGCAGTCGCGCGTTCCAACCAAACCAGGTGCCAAGTAGAATTAGGGATGTGCAAGTGAAGCACTCAAACTCGACAATCAATCCAAGAAACCACAGTGGTCGCCTAGGTGTACGACTAACTAATTTTAGTTTGAATTTCACACAAACAAGCCGGGGAATCTCCAGACTGCTAAAAATAAGCCAAAAATAAGCTTTTCTAACCATAAGCAACCATAAGTCAAAAAGCATATAAAGCCATGCAGGAATACACAATAATGATTAAGATATGATTCATTTGGTGTATACCGAAAATATCTGCGTGTAAAACTTTCTGATCCTACTTGCTTAGCAAACCACTAGCGAAGTGGTAGGTTCAAATTTTATTACCATGAGCTGTTTGCGAATATAATCCTAAAGCTACATTGGTCAGGTCCACATTAATAAACCAGGATAGCCAAGGCTTTATTCAGCACATATGGGTCTAAAAAGCCGCATCTCGTTTAGATAAATATCGAAAGGTATATGTTTGTGCAGGTTCTATATACTCAAAAAGTATTGCTGCTTATTGATAGGCTACATTAGTCTATCGATGATAATAAAAAATTAGTGGTCAAAAATGGTAAAATGCGTGGAAACGACAAATTACATAGAGAGTTTATATGCAGGTTTTCAAAGAATTTGGTGCTATTGGCTGAATTTTATTAAAATTGATGATTGTGCACTTTGCAATTGGACAAAATGCTGTGCATTCCTTCGGCTTTTTAAGGCTTGTTCATCCTATGTTGGAGTACGGCCGCATGTACCGGCGCTAAGCAACAAGCTACATGTATTAAATATAACATGAATATCACAATAGCTTTCTTACTGGCGATTTTGATGGTAGCTACTCTTCCAGTACGGCAGGCAACGTCCTCCTTATACACGTTATCTAGAGGCATAAAACAGCTCAGCTACTTTCTGCAATATATAAAAGAAAAAAGAAAAGAAATGTAACAGTTGCATGCAAGCTAAGATACCACCAGCGGATGGGCATCGTTCCAGAAAGCTATCAGCCAGCTAACATGCAACAAAAACTTATTAGGTGAACTTATATTCCGCTCCGAAATGAGAGCACGCTCTCATTTGTTTGGAGGAGAGGCTAAAAAAGTTGGGAAGTGACAAAGAAACTCACAACGGGAACGCTATTAAGGCCGGCTCCTAGACATGTAAACAAGGGTATTTATTAAAACGTGTTCATCCTTTTTGACCCCATCTAGGATGCCGTGACACTCTAACCGCAGTCAGCTTCGAAATAAGTATCTTCATTCCGCTCAACCAAGTCATCGCTCGGCTGCTCCTTTAAATCCATCCACACCAACTGCGAGCAAACAACGCACTTTGAAGGAGCCGGCGTGCTGACCTTCGTGACACGTGGCCTCGTCATCCGAGCCTAGTGCGTGAATTGACGTTGCTGAGCGGTTCAGTACTTTTCCCTTGGCGGTAAACAAGAGGTCGAATGCGCTCATTGCTCACGCGGTATTCTCACCAAATGTGGGTAAAACTGCGAAGGCACTAGAGTACGGCAGGCAACATGGATTACCATTAGTAAAAGTCGGGTGTAGCCAGGGGCACAAAAATGTGGGAGCTGGTTTTCCACTCTAATCATTGTCAAAATGAAGTCCAAGGCAATCGGATTAATTGCCTCAAGAGTTTCTGTGCACATAGCACTGGTTGATAAACTCTAATTAGCAACGCTTTACTGATTGCCAACATTATCGGATTCCGGCTACGTAATAGCACTTTTAACGCAGTCCTGGGGTCCACATTTTGACCAGTTGTTACGAGGTGTTTAGAGATAGATGATGAGAGAATCCGGTTCATTCTGGGCGCTCCATTTTGTTGCGTCATTATTTGCTCCACCTAACTTGGCAAGTGTTCAGCCACCCTCTGCGCCAACCGACTTTTAGTCCTGCCTATGTAAACGTCACTGCAACTGCAGGTGAACTGACAAACCACATGCGAAAGCGAACTAACCGAAGGGTAGCTCTGACGGTCATGAAGAACAAGGTTCCGAGTCGCGTGCATGAGACGCAACTGAGCACTCGTGTACGTGCGCGATAGGGCGGACCTGAGCTTGTGTCCGATGTCGTTTGTCACCTGGTCTTCTTCGAAGGGCAGGAACAGATAAACAGCTTTTTCTCTGCCGTTAACACCGGCAGTTCCTTTTCGGAGGTCTGCTGTGCACTTGGACGAACTTCTCATGATAACCATTTGCCACCAAGGTCCTATGCAGAAACTTCTTTTCGGCTTCCAGTGTATCCGGACTACAAATACCTCTGGCCCTGTAGAACAGCATTTCTAATCATTGTTACGTATTGTAGACATTGAAGTCGGATAAAAATATTTCGCACAGCTAATCAACGAAGTGTTAAGGGACGAGTAAAGCGTCCCGTAAGCTTAGGCAACCAAGCGACAGGGGCGGCTTGGGACGCGGTTACCTTTCGTGTATTTATGGTGGACCAAGTAATGGTGAATATTTGGTTGGCCAAAACGGCGGCAGAAATAAATCACGTGTTTCATGCTCCCAGTGTCTCAGTGCTTGTAATAGTGGTAGTGGATGATTAAGCGCTAAAAGTTGAAAGATGTGGAAAACAAAGAGGATAAAGTGGCGTACTAAATAACTTGAGCTGGAGTCTAGGACTTTAACATTGATCAAGTTGCCGACGTGTTACGGTTAGGTTCTCTAAAACAGCGATTGGCGATAAAAAATATTTGAGCGACCCGCATTTGCACATGACAAAGGGAAACAAAGAGAAATAGCTAACCTTTGTCGTGAATGCAGATAGATGTACCTTTAATTCACAGAGGCTTCTTATCAACAAACTTTGGTTGGGTTTTCGGATTATTATATTAGAAATTTGGTTGCCTCTAAAAGAAATACAGTTAACATTCTTCCGTCTACTAAAATGTTTAGGTCCGGCGAAATGCTGTAGCAGTCTGCAGGTTCCCCGGTTTGACTGTGTAACATTCTAACCAAAAGTGTTTCATTATACACCTAGTCATCCGGTGTGGTTTGTTGAACTGATTGTTGAGTTCGAATGTTTGCCTGGTGCTCGTTTCGGTGGCAACTCGCGACTGCCCTGTGTGCTGTGCATGTTCCGTTCCCCCAGCTAGAGCTCCAACAGTGTCGTTCCTTTATAGCTAGATAACAGGGAATCTGTTACTGTAAAAATAAAAGTTTCCCTGCAACCCGACCTGTATTTTTGAATCGCTCTCCGGGCTCCCGGTACAGGCGAAACACTAACTTGGCGCTCCCGACTCCGGAACAATCTCAGCGCCTGATATTTCGAACTTTTCTCCGGTAAGCTCGTTCCAATTATTTTTCATATTACTTGGTTTAGTTTTGCATACGGTATCCGGTTTTTGCGTCATTTTTAAACCATGAAATCTGTAGACCCTTAGGTAGAGTCTCTGCTAAGTGTTGTATCTCTCTTTGTGCTACACTTTTGGGACAAGGATCCTCTTTTATGGTTCGCTCGTCTTGAGGCAGAGTTTTATAACCACAGAATCACTTCCGACTACGCGAAGTGTAGCAAGCTCCTGTCCTAACTTCCCAAGGAAATATCAAGGCAGGTTCATGACTTATCATTTCTCAGACCGAAAACCGCTATAAATCTCTCAAGAAGGCCACCATCAAGCGTCTTATGTCCTCTTAGAATGTTCGCCTGCAGAAGCTTTTCAGGGAACTGCAGCTGGGCGACAAACTGCCCTCAACCCTGCTACGAGAGTGCAGCAACTCCTTGGTTCCTCAACCATAGGCGAGACTTTACTTCGCAAACTATGGCTACAGCGGCTACCGGCAAACACGCAAGCGATTCTTGCTACAGTAGGCTCCGTTTCGCTCACTCAACTAGCAGATTTAGCGGAGCGAGTGTTTGAGCGTTCACAGCTACAAGCCGACGTCAGCAAGAGCAATGCTGTCGCGTCTCAGGGCACTTCCATCACTGGCTTACAGTTGACTATAGAAACGCTGCAAACACAAGTTGCGGCACTTAGTCGCCAGGTCTAACGGCTTACCATGAACCATCGTCATCGTAGCCGCTCAAAATCGCTCTTCAAGCGTTCTAATTCTAGCAACACGCAGGATAGCTGTTGGTATCATCAACGGTTTGGTACCGCCGCTCATAAATGTGTAAAGCCTTGCAACTTCGCCGAGAGGCAGGGAAACTGCGACGGACGCGACCGACCAACACCAAAGTCGCCTCATTCGCGTTAGGAATTTAACTTCCGGCACTGAGTTTCTAGTCGACACAGGAGCCGAAGTTGGTGTTATACCCTGTAGCGCAGAACAGGTCGTCTCACCATCGCCAACCACGCTGCGTGCGAAAGGCTGCTAACGCTCAATTTAGGCCTCCGGCGAATCTTTCATCATCGCTGCCGTGCCTTTGGCCATCATAGGCATAGACTTTCTTTAACGCTTTGACATCATCGTCGATGCTAAAAGGAAGAAGTTTATCTACTCCAGAACACAGCTCAGTGTTATCGGGACTAGCGTCAACGGGGCTGCTATCACTCCCCTTCGTGTCCTACCTCAAACTTCACATTCTTTTATCGAACATTTCAACAAGCAACCAAAACTCGTTCGCGTCCTGAACGACTTGCTTCCTGTGACGTCATACGTCATGCAGCACAGTTGCACTAAGGACTCACCTGTTTCGGCCCGTCTTCGCAGACTAGCCCCGGAAAAGTTCACAGCTACTCGAACTGGGCATAATCCGCCCGTCCAAAAGTCCATGGGCATCAGCATTACACACGTTACCGAAGAAATCCGGTGACTGGCGCCCCTGTGGTGACTACAGGGCACTTAACAAAGTTACCGTCCCGGGTAAATATCCCATTCCGCACATGCACGACTTGACCTCAGCTCTAGCTGGTAAGTCTATATTAGCAAAGTCCACCTAGTTCACGCCTACCATCAGATACCCGTCGCGCCAGACGTCATTGATTAAATAGCAGTCATCAAGCCATTCGGCCCATTCGAGTACCTCAGAATGGCTTTCAGCCTCATCAACGGTGCCAAAACTTTTCGGCGTTTCATTCATTAGGTAACGCGGGGACTCGAAGGCGTTCATCCTTATCTCGATGACATTCTCATCGCCAGCTCTCCTGACAACGAACATCTTCATCACCTCGACGCTCTCTTTGAACGCTTAACACAGCATAGGGTTACCGTCAACCCCCGATAAATGCGAGCATGGCCAAAGCTTTATCGCGTTCCTTGACCAAAGCATATCCGTCTCTGGTATCGAAGCTCTGCCAGACAAAATCCAAGCACTGAAGGGCTATCCTGCTCCATGTTCCTACAAACAGTTACGCCGATTCCTTGGGCTGGTCGACTATTATAGACGCTTTATTCCTAACTGCGCGAGCATTGTTCAACCAATGACTGACTTGCTTTGCGGTAAACAACGGTCTTTTTATTTTGCAGACGACGCTAGACTGTTTTTTGAGAAGCTAAAGGACCCTATCTTCAACATAACTCTTCTCGCCCATCCAGACACACCTGCACCACTCTCCCTGACAACCGACGCATCCGACGCTGCTGTCAGTGCAGTTCTTCAAAAACGCATCGACCATCGATGAATACCTCTAGGTTTCTTCTCGAAACGTTTACAACCTGCCGAATCGCGTTAAAGCACCATCGGTAGGGATTTGTTAGCTATTTACCTAGGAATCACTATCTCGAAGGTGGACATTTTACAGTCTTCACTGACAACAAGCCATTGATCCACGCAATAAACGACGCAGCGGACAAGTATTCTCCGCGGGAAACTAGACCCCTAGACTACGTTATTTTTAGTCTACGACAGACGTACGACATGTCTCAGGTGCTCCCACTCCCGTCGCGGATGCACTTTCACGCATTCAGTAGATCAGCTTATCGCCTGGCATCAACATTGATCTAGTCGCTATGGCTGCTGCCCAACATACTGATCACGACATAGACAAGTTACGACGCAACATCTATTTGAAACTACGCGAAGTTCCACTAGCTTCAGCTGAGGGGACCATTCTTTGTGATGTCTCACAAACTTTTCCCCTATCCGTAGTTCCTACTTCGATGCGTCTACTAATTTTCAACGCTGTACACAACCTGTCTCATCCCGGCATACGTGCTTCGCAGAAGCTCGTAACGAAACGCTTCGTAGGGCCCAACGTCAATCGCGATGTCCGCCTTTGGGCAAGCGCATGCCTAGCGTGTCGGCGCACCAAGGTATACAGACACACCAAAAGCGCACTTGGCGTCTTTTCGGCTCCTGACTCACGTTTTGCACACGTCTATGTCGACCTGGTCGGACCTTTGCCTTTATGCAAAGGCTACGTGTACCTCCTTACTTGTGTCGACCGATTCACCCGTTGGCCAGAGGCGATTCCGATAGTCAACTGCTCATCTGAGACAGTTGCGCAAGCTTTCCTAGAACGCGGGGTAGCTCAATTTGGTTGCCCGAGCGTAGTCATCACTGACAGATGATAACACTTTCACCGATCCTTCAGCAAACTTCTCAACGTTCTTGGTTGCCAACATAACCCAACCACCCCATACCATCCCGCAGCTAATGGGATGGCAGAAAGCTTCCACCGGCAACCCAACGCATCGCTCTGTGCCCAATATAGCACATGCTGGAACGAAGCATTTTCGCTCGTTCTTTTAGGCATAAGAAACACGATTAAAGAGGATATGCACGTTACTGCATCCTCGCTGGTATTTAGATGCACACAACGCTGACCTGGTGAATTCGTCTCACCAAAAGCGCCAACAACCTTTGACTATGGCAACTATACAGCCCGTCTATCTCATCACATGCGACAGCTTCAGCCGGTGCAACCGAGGGCACAGAGCTTGCCCACCAACGTAAACGAACGCTCAACTACTTGCACACACGTGTTCGTTCGCACTGACAGCGTACGCCGGCCACTTCAACCGCCTTATTCTGGTCCATACCATGTCGTGCGCAGATGCGACATGACGTTTACCATTGACTACAAGGTTAAGACTGAGACGATCAAGGTCGATAGACACAAGCCAGCATTCCTCGACATGTCTGACTCTTCGGTGCAGCAAACACCTTCATAGCCTGCGCCATCACAGCTCGCATCGCAACCGTGGAGGAGTCAGTTCGCTCCAACAAAGCCGACAACCTCAACCGACAGCACTCTTACTCGCCCTACCATCAATCGACACGGTAGAAAGCTAAAACCACCAGTTCGTCCTTCGGACTTCGTTAGCACTTACCATTTTACATAGAGCGTGCATCTAAAATTTTCTGCTCCTAACAAAATTTTAGAAAAATCCACAACAAATGGTCAAAACGTTTTGAAACTACCAAAAAAGAGCAAAACCTTTTGAAAACTCAAAAACAACTTTTCACGAATTTTGCTTTACACTCTTTTGTGTATGGCTATGTATTCATGCTGCTTTTTTATTTTGCTTTCCATATACACACCGCCGGTTGGTTGAATCTCCGTTTCAATTTTGCTGGATCACCACACGTCAATTGGAAGCGGAACGAGCTTCCTGCTCAACCGCATACGTGAAGTTTACTAACTGTCCCCCACAAACAGTTTTTTTGCAGTTTCGACAACGTAAGGAAGACACGAGTGGAAGCCTGCTAGGGTCCGATTGTATGGTCCTTTTCCGATAGCTGCATCAGATTTCACAACCTGGTCTCGCAGAAGGCTGGCTTGTTACGGACAGTCCTCACGTAGATAAATAAATAAATAAATTTTTTTTTCTCGACTATGCGAGGCACGCCAATTGAGGTATGATCAGGTATGTACAGCTGTAAAGACACTGTATGGGAACTGTATTGACGGTAGAAAATTGTTCATATGTCCATGCACAGAACTGTGCAATGGTGAACATGTGAAAGAACGATTCAGATGTAGTGGGGTCGGGATCCATTTGTTTGGACATAATCGCTCTGCCATATATCGCAGTCATACCTCGACTAATAATAGATAGAGAATCCTGCGTGATCCATTGGAAGATAATTAAAGAGCAAGCTATCAAGTATGAAGATTCTAATTGAGCTGCCAGTGTGAAGTTATGGGCTCTGACTTTATTCGGTGGCGAGTCACATTCGCCACGTTGCAGTGGTGTTAAGCGGACAATTGTGGCTTTTATAGGGAGAACGCTTGCCATGCGAAAACCCGCCACGTCCTGAAACACTGCCGCCAATCCATTGAATGGCAAGTTGTAACTGCCTATGTTTCATGTTGAACGTTTTTTGCTCCGTTATTCGCAGTCAAGTTGCATCCCATTTTTCTGCTGACTGATTCGTTATGCGAGTGGCCATTGCTTGCCTGGGTCATCTCCTGTGCCCGATCGGTAGGTCAGGAACTAACCATTCTTTCTGGATTTGATGTGTTGATCATCTGCAGAAGGACTGCTTAAACAGTCCCTTCTGGGAGAGGGATACGTAGCAGTCTGGAGATTCCCCGGTTTGCCTGCGTAAAATTCTGACAAAAATTATTTCATTTTACACCTAGTCATCCGGTTTGGTTGGTTGAACTAATTGTTGTGTTCGAATGCTTTACTTTCTCGTCGCCACGTTTGCTTGGCGCTTGTTTCGGTGGCAACTCGCGACTGCCCTGTGTGCTATGCATTCTCCGTTCCCCTAGCTAGAGCGTCAACAGTGTCGTTCCTTTATAGGTAGATAACAGGGAATCTGTTACTGTACCAATAAAAGTTTCCCTGCAACCCGACCTGTGTCTTTGAATCGCTCCCCGGGCTCAAGCTACAGGCGACTCTCTGAAATGCTCATAATAAACCTACCTCAATTGTTGTAAAGATACCATAACTTTGTAGAGCTGCGACGAAAACTAATTTAGAAGCGACACTGGAACTAAGGATTGTGGCAAATATGTTTAGTCACACATTGCGTTTTTGCTGTACTGTCCGTCGACACGACGTTTGCTAATGCTATGCGGTAACCCTGAAATGTACTTTTTGGCTACCAAATGATTCCAGGTTTATACCACGCAACTGGCAAAATACTCACGAAGCTCTATAAGGGTAGTAATACTAATCCAAGACAATGTGCGTAATTGGGCGTAGATATCAGAAGGTAATTAAAGTAGGACACAAGGCGATCTTCGACGGGCTACAAAAACTTGACGAGTAATCCGACACAATAGGGTGCTTCAATTCAGCAACCCCCGGAATAGTTGACCGGAAGCAGATAAAAACAGAAGACGAGGAACAGTAAAACCAAAGCAAACATTACACAATTTGGTGGCGATGAACATATACTTACAGGTTTCATTAGTTATCGGGGCACTACATAGCTCCGCTATAAGGCTGAATGAAAGCAACTTTCGCTATCAAAAATTATGGCTAGACCGAGGTTAACAGAGAAAAATCGTGCTGAGTCAAAGTGCGTGAACGTTCCTGTCATATAGGGTTTCAGCGGAAGTCATTGACTCCTTTATAGTTGGTTAGTTATCTTTTGCTGTTGGCAGAACAGGGTACAACGAGGCTAAACGTTGGAGCAGGCATGCCGACTACGAAAACCAGCTGACCCAGTTAATAAGCTTAGAGTACCACTGCCTCGCTGATGCCAAACCGTTTGCTGACGTGTGGCTTCTGTCCGCTACACCCTGCGATTTATTATCTGTTGACCCACGGAAAAGCCTCCGACGTTGCATGTCTGAAGCCCCGCTGACTACGGCGATCCTCAAAAAGGTTATTCGGGTTAGTCAGTTGATCAAAGGAGAGGCTTGGTGCGTATATAGCAACAAAGAAAAACATAGGCAAAACGCCCACATGTGAACTAAAGCATGGTTTGCGTGCAAAAATGTTCTACTTAGCAGCATTTTATACTTTTTACAAAATATTTTGAGGGTTTTGAGTTGTTTTGTGTCTTTGGAAAGTTAATCGTACAGAAACGTTGCAAACCTTAACTAAGTTACGCTGTAAGAACTCGGCGATACGAACTGGCTTATGAACCTCCCGTCCACTGCCGTAGATCATGGAGGCGACAGCATGGGCTTCGACGATAATGCCCAGTCGATTGATACTTGTAAACCGAGCTCATGAGCTAAATCGATGAAGCTAGACTGCTGAAAATTGTTGCGGTAAGTTGTAAAGTCCCACAAAGCAGCGCCAGTGAATGGTTAGGAGTAACTTCAGAAGGGTTCTTCCAGGCGGTCGATCTTAGCAATGCTAGTCAGTCACAGTCGATTGTAAACCTTTTCGTTAAACGGTGGTTCACGTTGAATAACCCGATGTACGGCGGCTACAACGGCTGCCAAACATCCTCTACATGCAGCAGTAGATGTGAGCACATAAAATGTTTCTCTGGCGCATAAGCCAGTGTTTTCTGGGATGCGAAACATGCAGCAGCAACTTACGCATCCGGTGAGTAAACCGCTCAGGATACCTACCGTCGTAGAAGGAGTGATTGGAAGGTCCTGGGGCTACAAGCTGTCTGGGCAGACGCAACGTGCAGCCGTTAGTTGCTGCCATGCAATTGAGTCAAAACGGATATAATTGTGTTCCTGTGGGCGATGGGGACAAGAGGAAGAGTTTCGAACCATGTAAAGTCTGCGTGAATTTACTGTCACGTCTTTAACTTGTGGTAATTTGCTTTACCATGACGTTAGCTGTTGGAAGATAACTCGTTGGCTGGACTTGGTGGCAACCTAAATCTTTATGTATCGGCACAATAGGTACGGGAAAGGTGACAACCGAGCAATGTTTACAAAGAATTGACAGCCGTATAGATATATCAGCTCACTAAAAATGCCTTTGCAGCAATTTCCGCGGAGACGTTTGTAAGCGGAATAGCCACCGGTTACTTAGCGAATCGGTCGACGTAAAATAGTTGGTATACCTTGCTTTTCCGAGGCGACAAAGTACCTACGAGTTTGACCTACACGCAATGGAAACGTGCAGCTGGGGTTGGAAAGGCGCCTAAAGGGATTTCGGTGTACTTTTGCACCTTCGTACGTTTGCATGCATGACAAGCAGCAGCCCAGGTACAGACGGCGTAATTAACGTTACACAAACCGAAACACGCGGTTATTTTAACAAACGCCCAAATAACTGCTTGAGAAGATACCATGCAGTGTGTTGTAAACGGTTTGACGAAATGCGCGAGATATTACTGGGTGCACTGTACCCAAGGTTGAGGTTAGCGTAACCGGTCGTGTGTTTATTGAGGGTGCCCTGCGCACTGCGTTAACTTCAGAGTCATTGTGCTGTGCACATTCAGAAGTGGCCGCTTTGATTCGAGAAAGTTCAGCAGTGACGGCGTTGAAAGCATATGTGATATGTCATGTATCTATCGTAAGCTGTGAGGTATAATCTAAGTGGCGTGACTACCTAGGGTAGTACAGGTTGTTCGTGGACCAGTTAAGTCAGTGGTTTTTGGACGGTAAAGGCGGCCAAGTTAAAGCATTCCGAGGCATGTCGGAACTGATGTATGGCCAGGTGGATGGCTAGGATTTCCTTACCGAACGTGCTGTAGAGTGATTTGTTAGGCTGTAGCGTTGAGAGTAAAATGCAAGCGGTTAGCATTTCTCCTTTATTTATTTATTTGGGACATCGCCAACTGCTAGGTTCTTAGCCTCAATGCATCTGTCTGGTCTCTGTGCGCGTTAGAGGTTCTGTTGACGATGAATGCCAATACATCCTTGCATTCAGTGCATGCCACAGCAGGAAAATCCAAGTTGCTAAGTTTCTTCCGGAGAAGATCGTGATGGGGCCTCAAAACCGACGCATATTCTGGTAGCAAACGGTGCTCAAAGCTGACGGGTTTATCAAAACGTCGTAGTCGTTTGAAGGATTGGGCCTCGGGGTAAGCAATAATGACCTTAATTTTATACCTTAATGGCACGACGCTGCATGATTGATGAATGGCCGAGAAACCAAACGTAATATACATCAAACAAACAATTAGCTGTGTTGATCGTTACCTTATGTTGGGATAATTGGTCAGCAGGTATTAGCACATATTCCAAGTTGTCCTTGCTTGAGGAGCTCATGGGTAGTACGTCGTCGACTTCGGAGTGGTGGAAATCTAAGCCACTGCAAGATTGGTTGATCAAATGTTAAAACATTTGTCTGGCATTCTAAAGACCAAATGGATTGCCTTTAACATAAAACGAAACAGACGGAGTTGTCAATTCAGTTTTATTGCTTGCCGTGTTTGCAAACACGATTGGTTCTATTCGCGTACCAAATCGATTTTGTTGTAAAGATTTTACAATAAAGGTATGGAAGTGAGATCCACGTTGTGTGGGATCGGGTAGCTATCAGACGTGGTATCCTTATTCATGGCACGACAGTCGTCACGAGGATGCCAATCACCTGTGGTCCTCTTCTTAACCGTGTAATGAGTGTAGGCCCATGAATTGTTTAACGGCAGAATGGTACCCAGCGGAATCGTATTGTCGATTTCAGCAAGCGCGGCAAGTCGCATGACCAGGAAAGTCATCAGCATGAAGCACACTTTGACGTGCTGCGAGTGGCTACGTGACTGGCAACATCTATCCTGACATGTGTGAGCTCTGTAGCTAACCACAATTGCACGCGTGCTCAGTAAGCGGGCTTAAAACACTGAAGTTGCGCTGGCGATTCGGAAAGTGGGACTGACTCTTAAAGCGTCTGAAAGTACCTTTTCAACCCTTAGTTTAGCGCGGTCGTCTAGAAATCCGTTGTAACCATCAACAACTAGTACTCCAAATTTGCCAGGGAAGTCGATATCGATAACTGCGTAAGATACAGACGTCATCGTTAAAACCTACATTAGGTCACATGGGACATAAATTCTAGGTTCATTATATGCTGACCGTTTGAAGCTGTCAGGGAACTGGTGGCTGCATGCAGGCTGTACGCGGGTTTGGTGCCTGTCGTTTGCATTGGCAAGCATGACAAACACCTTCGCTTTCGTATCCATGAGTAAAGTGATAGCGGAACGTCAATACTAAACCTAAAACGGGGGATATATATGGTTCTGGATGGCTGCGTAGGTTGTACTAGTAAGCCAACCATTCGATTTCCCAGAGACGAGGGAGCCATATATATTACGTAGCCTGAAAACATCTAGGATTCCGTCATGTTGACGGCGATACCAACAAAGGTTTGTAGGGGTTAAATATTGTAGCACCGAAGACTCACAGAGGAAAAGTTGCACTTTCTGGTTGACCGAGAGGTACTTTACGCTGGCGCTGAGGTGCTATAGTGAACAGTAGCAAAAAGGTGGGCTGCGCACGGCAGTGACATGGAATTAAACAAAGCCCTGGTTGAGGATTGCCCGAGGTGAACAGGCGCAACTATTTCCAATTAGGAGACTGTTAGGCATGCTGAATTGGGGGAAATGAGACGCTCCATATTTTAACGCTACGAAAACGGTACAGAAAATATCGTCGGTCTCAGGCATACAACCTTTGCTTGTAGCATATGCTGTGGTAGCTAGCTCTCTCAGGGGCTTATCTAGAACCCTTGACAGCACTACTAGCAATGTCCGTGGGAGACTAAAAAAGAAATCTAATTTATCGCTTCGGCGCCTCAAAATAAGGTACCAGCAACAGGGTGAATTACGTTGTGCCAGGCCGATCGCTTGCGATTTCTCAACTTGAGAACACAGAGCTGTATCAATAAAGACAGCAAAATCGGCTGGCGTCTCTTTGATATCGTATGCTTGCCATTATCTCAATTGCCACCTAAAATGGGTAAATTGTATGTCCTGCACAAGTACCACTACCAACGAAGGTAGAAGTGAGAAGAACAAATTATAATTTATGCAGTCCGTCTGAATGCACTTGTGTACAAGCTGGTAAAAACGATGGCAAACGAAATACCTGAGCTGTGTTACATAACCATTGCGAAAGCCAAATTAAGAATGACTACGTTGTAAAACTACATAGTTGCTACCTTCATTTGTGAATGGTTGTGTTCATCAGAATTGCGGAAGTTGTCAAAACTGTTTATAAAACATAGGCATAGGAACCTTTGAAGCACTTTCTTCCAAACCTTCAAAGTTTGGAAGCTTCGCACTATTAGACGATAACTTGATTAAAGTGTTCGCGTAAACAACTAAAATGGAACGGGAGCGTTCCTTCTATTTCGATCTCAGAGGACAAATGGTGCTGCACCAGTTTAGACATCTTTTTATACTTAAGCCAACGTCACTACCATGCACCACGTCATGCAATATTTTATGTGGGCCGCATGGGCTAAATGCTTAAACTGAGCATAGCTGTAACGAACAAACGCTCTCGTTGGGAGAAGGCGCCGAATACGTTCCAAAAGTAATCAAGCGCAAAGAATGACCCAAGCATTACGATGCTATTTACAACACATTCATCAGTTATGCGAATAAACCTCAGTGGTTTGCGTTATGTGGTCAAGAACGGCGAGCGCTGGACTAGCGCCAAAACGGACAAAGTACAAGGAATCGCCATGCCTCGAGCCGGAAAGGTGCATGTAAACTACGTGCAAAAGTTAACGTCTCACCGTTAATTTACCCGTTCTTGATTAAAGATAGCATCCACCAATGCCCAGTGAAGAAGTGGCTCCCCTGGTTAAGCAGGAATGATTGGTACACATCATGGTCAAGTGCAATCAGTAAGCGTGGCGTCCGAAGCAGTAGCATGGGGAAACAATAAACAAACTTACATACAATCACACACACGATGACTGAAAGGGAACGTATCAGTTCAAATTCTTGGCGACCACAAATTGAGAGTGGTTCTTGTGTGTCATTGTTTTGTTTATTTTGGACACATTACAGACATGTAAACAAGTATGGACGATATGGGAAGCCGCCGAGTGAAAGGCGATTGTAAGTTAGGAGAAGGTTGGTATAAATCCCAGTTTCTCTACACTGGCTTTTGAAATTCTCCTGCAACTGACAATTTGAGGGTCAACAGCATCACGCTGGCTCTCGCCCTTACTGACATAGTCACAACGTTCAACTAGATTGACGAAACGAGGAACGGTAAAGACCCCATGGAAACGACTTGATGAAAGCCAGTTTCTACCAAGTGTATGCTTTGGGCGTCTTTCAATGTCTGAAAACATGTGCAATAGCCGTATTCCAAACCCGCTACACTGCATTTTAGATTACACTGAAATAAATTAGTCGCTGCACTTCGGGCAACGTAGGCTTGTAATGTCTCTTCGCAACGCACGTAATCTCGTCCTCACAGAAACTGTTATTTATAAGCTACCTTAACTTGTTTCACAGCTTAGCACTAAACCCAATGGCCAACACACTCGTGGTAGTTTCCCGTATGCCAACAACGCCATCTCATCCACTTCCAGGTTTTACGCGGATGTTTCTACAAAAGCCGCCATTGTAAAGCTATTATATATTCCTTTAGTCACCACTTCCACATCACAGTGGCTACATGCATTATCTGCTTTCAACGCTTAGTACACCTTACCTTAATGTCTACGTCGGGCAGTTCTATGGTTTCAGGTGCATCAAAAACAGATTATTTGGCTCCTTGACTAAAGTAGGTCAGCAATAATAGTGGTCGTCTATTTAGGTAGCGTGGCCCGTCCACAAACACCGTAGCAAGGGAATCAGCTGTTACTTATTGCTCGTTGCGGCGTTGCTCAATAGTTTCCTCAATAGGCGTTTCAAGCGCGTCCAAACACCGCATCTGTGGCTTGATCTTGGAGCATCAAAGAGCCACTGAACACAACCAGTCAGCAACTCTTCTCTAATTTACTTTTACTACCATTTTTAATACACTCTTGTAGCTCTCTAACCGCCCCGGTGAAGTTTGTTCTTTTTTCTTGTAGATATCTAAAGAACAGTCAAGCTTACCGACAAAATCTTTGACAGCTGTACTGAACGAGTACGTCGAAAGATCGTAAGCTGCCTTCGGGTGAACAGACCAATTTTCAAACAAAGGTATATGCAGTCAAATGGCGTATCCTTACTGTTTCCTGTCTTTAAAAGCTGATGCTGAAATAATTCGCTCGTGCGGCGAGTGCCGACATGGTAGCATGGCATGGCATGGTAGCCGCTGGTCTGCCATAAAGTATACAGATTCCAAAGCGCCTCTGTTATTTTAGCGCTATGCACTAGCCAATACCTGGTGTAGAGGTTGCATAGCAAACGATGCGTTCTGCCTAACCCGTCTGAAATTTGGGAATAACGTGTCGGTCCACCGAAGACCGAGCGGCTGCTGAGTAGACTGGCAGAGTGCTTTAAATCAGCCACCCGTGAGCTCTAATTCAAATGCCCTCCCGTGTAAACAACACCTCTGCGCTACGCTTACAATAAATAACTTCGCATGTTTCTCCTCAACACGTGGTAATAACAAGGTGGGGCATGCACGGTAGATTCATTGTGGCCTTTCATTTCATTGTCGTGTTCCCCGCACCGCAATATACGGTGCATGCCTTTCTGGACACATTCTAGCTCGGCCACTACCAAAACGTTATTTAGTGAAAGAGAATATGCAGAAGTTCTTACACCTGAAGACTCCGCATTGTACAACCAGTGAATTTGACTTGCAAGGTGGCAGTTTTCTGAGGATATACAATTGACTATGGTGTTTGTATGCATTACAGACCTTGCGACCCACTCAAAATACTTCCAAGCATAGTTCTGATTGCAGAGGGTTGCTTCAGCCAACCCAGCCGTTTATCTAACCCTCAGTGGGCTTAAACACCTCATTATGAAGTAATAAAGGGATCCGCTTTTCCCTATTTATTCCAAGCCAAGCTAAACCAGATGAGGTCGCTCACATGCTTCAGTTCGCATTCTGTGGTTGGATGCCGGAATCATTGTGAAAGGTACCGCGAAGGCGCTTTCCATCTAGAGTTCTTCAAGCCCGTTTAGCGAACGAACGCATAAGTTCACTACTGAGCCATCAAAGTGGCAGTATACCACGACTGTACTGATCGCGCTTGCTGACGACTTGGGTTCTAGTCCTAGGCGGTCGACAAGGTCTTGACTGATCAACGGCTGTCTGCTACGTTATGGAGAAGAGCATAGTTATGCATCGCTCCGGATGGCTCAAACGCGGTAGCTATAATAACCCCCTGGGCTACTTAATGAGGGCACGCACTTGTGGCCCCGCAGCGTGTCAGTCCTGCTACTACTACGTGATGTAAAGCGAAGGAGCCGCCATCGTGAAGCAAGCTGTGGTGATAAGAGCTGCAATTGTCGCCGCTACAGGTGTCATGGATACTGCAAACATTTTGGCGAAGTGAGCGGACTTAAGACAACTGAAGCAAAGGCTTTTCGCTTGCGATATTTTCCATCGCTGCAACACGCTCAGCGCTCGGAAATTTTCGCAATCCGCGGCATTGTGACCGTATGAACAGGCTAGGCACAATTGGGTTCTAAATGTCAAGGTAGTTTCCTGCCCGTCGTAAAGTGCACCTACTGCGTTATATCCCCTTTTAGGAATACGCTTCCTTGGTACTGCTTCGGTGCGGGGCTTCGTTAGTTAGTTGTCCAAAGCGACTGTAGGCTGTGAGAGCACGAGACGGCACAAATTCTGTCAGATGAAAGCGGCTCGTGACCGTTCGGAGAGTGTTTATCCACAAGCTCAGCCCACCAATAATGCAGAGTTTCTGGTAAGGTACGCACCAACTCTTCCGCTAAGTTCAAGGAATTTAAATAAGCTCATGGTTTATCTGCTTCATAGTGGTGTGGCAATTTTCCACCTTATGGGCCCGTTCCGGCAGCGCAGCGTGATTGTTGAGAATTGCATCCGCACCTTGTAGTAGGCTTTTGATTAATACCATAGCGGCACGGTGGGCTCGTCCAAATACGTTCTCTAAGGTTTCCTGTGCTCTAACGTAACTGTAGCGTGATGGTAGCATTACACAGTTGCCAATGGCCGCTCCGGCCCGCCGCGTACATAACTCTATAAGATACAGTAGCCGTCTTCTTTTGTCTGCCACCTTGATTTCTACATAAAACTCAAATGCTTCACGAATGTTCAACATACCACCGGGAGCCCGTCAAAAGCAGTTAGCTCAACGCAAGGTAGTGCTGTTCTTGCAATCCGTGGACGTAGAGCTAACGCCACGGCATTACCCACCGCTACCGTAGGGGGTCTAACCACACATTGAAAATACGGTTCCTGAGTGGCCAATTTTGCAAGTCGCGCAGCAATTGGTCACAGAATCTTTATTTAGTTTCGACAGATCAGCAGAATGTTCAGGAACTTCGATATTGTCATGTCTCTCTGGAAGCAGTGTGCTGTAAGTTGAGAATTATACATCCTGTCTGGCCTTTAACACTTTACACTCTTAGTTTGGTTTTAATTCATAGGTTCAATTTCTGATACATCTCTTAGCATTTTTCCTTAAACTAAGCAAGCAGAATTTCTGAGCTCAAGCTACTGGCTGAAGACACAAAACAGCCACAAGCGCAAGAATCAGAAACGTCACCGAAAACGATTTTTGTTGAATTGTCTGACCCATTGGCAAGCTAGCTCCTCGTGCATAGCAATAAAGACAAGAGCTCCAAACTAAGGACTGTAACTGTGGTTGGGACAACGCGTAGAATAAGACCCCAAAGTAATCAAGCGCAAAGAATGACCCAAGAATTAAGCTGCTATTTACAACACATTCATCAAGTATGCAATTAAACCTGATAAAATCACACACAGGGTGACTGAAAGGGAAAGCATCAGTTCAATTTCTTGGCGGCCATATAATAAGAGTGGACCTTGTGGGTCAGTGTTTGTAGATGGTGTACGCCTACGGACAGGTAAACAATTGTCGACTATATGGCTCGCCGCCAAAGGAATGCTTATTTTAGTTTTATCAAATAAAATATGTTTATTTTCGATTATGCGAAGTACTGCCATGTAGGTATTGCCAGTTAGGTGCAATTCTAACGCCGTGTTATGGCCATTGTAACAGCGACAGTAGAAACATTTTCTACTATTAATCCTTTGAATCTTACAATGGTGCAATTTTGAAAAGAATAATGTATTTGTCTTGAGATCTGGACTCGTTTGTAGGGACGTAATAGGTCTGCTAGGTATCGGTATTATACATCAGCCCATTGTGTAGCAAGCGTGCCGGGTGATCGACTAGAATTTAATGGAAGAACACTGACCAGTAAGACTGGACTATATACTGAGTTCGTGTGTACGAAATGTAAAGATTAACTATGAAAGCGCAGAAACAAACGTTGACCGTAGTTGCAGACGTATAGGTGCCAGTGCAACGAAGGCTTGAAGCACAATAAAATGTAACGCTTGTTGACTTATCAGTGTGTAGTCATGGGCTGTGAGGTCAATTGGTGGCTAACCACATCCGCCTTGTCTCAGTGCTGTTAAACGAGCGTTTGTGGCTATTTATGGAGTGAATGCTTGGCAGACAAAAACCCACCACTAACTGGAACACTGCCACCAATACAACGAATTGCAAATTGTGACTGTTTATCTTTCTAGTTGAAAGATTATTTGCTCCATTATTCGCAGCCAAGTTGCGTCCTATTTTTTCGCTGGCTGATGTATGGTACGCGGGTGCTTATTTAATCCCTGGATCCTGTCCCGTCTTGACCGCACCACGTATGGAGGAATCGCCTACCCGCCCCACGCCGTCCGAGCCGACGTTCTCCCAACAACATAAATTAAATACTTATATTTCTAGTTGGCTGACTGGTGTGCCCACAAGGGATCCGATCAGTTTTCACATTAATCGCATGGTCTTGCGCAGTAATGAGAACGGCATAAGTATATGTTCTTTGTTCGAAATTACAAATGCATAGGTTTTGTTACACGTACAGCTAAAGGAGTTGTGCGCTTTAACCATGAAATTGCTCTGGCGCCTTCAGGTATAGTTCGTGCTCCTTGATTTTGTTTGTTGTGTAAGTGGCGCAGAGCCGTAGTTGCGCAACTTTTCTTTGGAAGCAGGATCCAAGTAACTATGCATTTAGCTTTAAATTCCTGAAATGTATGGGCACCCTCAGTCGTCAAAATTAAGGTTGCGCAATGGAAAGAAATAACCGCGGCAGAAAAATAAAGAACAAGGAATGGTTAAAAATACTTTCTAGAAGTGCAAATAAAATGGACTACTTTGTTAAGAGATACCAAGGCAGCGTACTTAACTAGAACCATACAAATGAAAAAACATACCCAAAACTTCGTGCGCCGAAATTCCAAGTAAGTACATCCCAGAACAAATAGAACAGTTTCTAAGGCTAGAATATTTCAGACAGTAGTACAAAAATAAGCTACTCAGTATTATGCTGAAAGTAAAGGTAGTTCGATATGTGCAGTAGTTCGCTACTTATTTGCAAATGAATGGCGGTCTACGAATAAGGCCGTTATATTTTTTGCTGAAAATGCCTCGGCTTTTTAAGCAGATCGCTAAAGCGGCGTTTGAGCACATGTTCGAGATTTGGACAATCCACCCGTCCGAAAGCGCTTGGTCCTTTTCCCGGCAGGTGGTCCACAAAAGATCTGGTGATTGGCGTCTTTGCCTTGAGTACCGCTTAAATTTGGCTAACCGTCCCATATACGGATCCCAATCCACACTTGAGGGATATAATCGCATGCATTACAAAAGGACGACCTTCAGAAAGATCGAACGCGTTCGCTTCTATCACCAGATACTGCAAAAACTGATATTCCTAAAATAGACGCTGTCACTCCTTTCGGTTTGAATGAACTTTTAAAAACGCCATTTCGAATGTGCAACGCTGCACAAAACTTCCAACGCTCAATCCACGATGTCACTCACAGCCTATAATATGCCTATTCTTAACGCGACTATAAACGCAACCATACAACCTACATAAATAATTTCCAAATCCTTCTCAAGTTGAACAATGCTCCTGCTCCATTCCCATGAATGTACATCTTCGACAGTATCGTTGGATTCAGCCATCCAGGGTGGATCCTGACCAAGCCACTCAGTCCACCAACAAAAGATCTTGAATAGACCTTGACTGCGAATAGCTGCGAAATAAATCGATCAGCACGCAGCCTTGTCAATGAAATTTGGTCAAAATTATTTTTGGTTGCAGTGTTCCAGGTCATGCTCGGTATTCGAATGCCTAGAGTTCATCTTATTAAAAGCCACAAATATTTGCTTAACAACGTTGCGACGTGGCGGATGTGCCTCGACATCGAATAAAGTCACCGCCTAATGCATCGTACAAGCAAGTCTCCCTGCTTCACCTCCCAACAAATCTGACGCATTCCCTCACAAATTTTCACATACACTCAGTACTTATATTCCACTCACATAATCAACACAACTATGTTTCCTCTACCAGATTAATTTACATTTTCATGCCCCTGCGTGTGACCTTTTCTGAAAGTTGCGAAACGTAATTGCTTGTCCAACTTCAACCTTGTACAGTTTATCGTGTCTCGAACCCTACAAGAATATATATTCTAGCTATTTGTCAATATTTTAATAGCCAATTAATCGAAAGAAGGGCACCTTGACCACTTTCGATCTCTCGTAAAACGTTTGACCCAACATAGTATCACGGTCAACCCGAACAAGTGGGAACTCCGCAAAGCCACGGTAGCATACCTAAGCCACCTTATTAAAACGCCTTGTATCTTAGTATTTCCTGGAAGCATTCAGACAACCTTAGTCTTCCCCGTTTCGAGTTCGTTCAGCCACCGTAGATTTTGCGGTTTAGTCAACTACCAACGACGCTTCATCCCGTGCAGCGCTCAGCTTATACAGTCTTTGACTGACCTGCTCAGAGGGAATGAACGTAAGCCCGCTGTTCCTGACGCAGCAATGGTAGCTTTCGCCGAGATCAAGGACGCTAGCGCTAACATGGCACACAACGCTCACACCGAATAGAACGCACCCCTTTATTTACGACTGATGACTCAGGTGTCGAGGTAGGATAAGTCCCCAACAACACGTTAGTGAGCACAAGCATGCCTTTTGGCTCTTCTCCAAACGCCTGAAGCCAGCCGAATCTTGCAGCAACACGTATAGTAGATAACTGTTCTTTATTTACCATGCCAACCATCGCTTCTGGCTTACACTCGAAGGTCCTGCTTTCCCGGTCTCCACTGATCACAAACCCTGATCTTCGACTTCAACGCTGCTTTCGACAAATATTCACCCTGGGAAACAAGAAGAGTAGACTTTGTCACGCAGTTCATTGCTAACAAACGGCATGTCTCAGGTGTCCACAATATCTTCCTCGACGCGCTGTCTCGCGTCAGCCCTGATATCCAGTCTTTGTCTAACTTCCACCTTGCACCCTGGCATCAGCAAAGGCTTAAGACAAATACACACAACACACAATGCATGTGACTACATTACATCTGCAACCTGTTCCCCTACAAACCACGGAAGGAAACATCCACTGTGACACATCCATGGTCTGTTCTAGCCCCTAGTTTACTTCTGCCGACGCAAGTCATTGACGCACTGCACTCACCATTACATTCCAGTGTCCGTACAACTCTGAAACTGGGCACCGAACGTTTCGTTAGGACATGAGTAAACAAGGGCATTCTTACCTGGGCTCGCGCCGGCCTTCAAATTCAGCGTTCCGAAATGCATCGTCACACCCGCAGTCCTTTGGCACATTTCCCGCCCCGCACGCTTGGTTCTGACATGTACCCTTAGACCTAGTAGGTCCCTTGCCTCCTACACGCGGATGCGGATGCCTTCCTACTTACGTTGATCGCATCATCAGATGACCACAAACCATTCGCTTAACAGACGGCACAGCTGCGACTGTTATCCAAACCTTATTAGATGCGTAGTTCTCGAAGTACGGCTGCCTATCTACCATCTCACCAGACTGTGAAACGCCCCTCGATGCTTCACAATTCTATAAGTTATGAAATGTGGTGGGCCTCCGTCGCCCTTTTATCTCAGCATGTCACCCAGCAACCAACGATTAACTTGAAAGCGTCCATGGACAGCTGAAATTTCGCTTTGCGCCTCCTCCCAATTTGGTGGGAGCGTAAACGTAACCTCAGTACGCTTAGGCTTTCGCCGCAAAATCAAAGCTGATTTGCAATGTGCACCAGCAGTGCAAGTTTAAGGCAAAGCGCTCAAGTTGGCAGGGGAATTAGTTTCACCTCCCACATCATCTGGTACACCCCCTCCTATTGTTGCATCCTTCCTAGCTCAGGGCATGCTTACGCTACTCCCTACCCCATCACGTGAGCAGACTTGAGATGTGCAAATTCACAGTGAACTCTACCTGCGCTCACCTCTTTCACTGCACGGCACAGTGCGGCGGCCCCTCCAGCTACCCTTACTTGCCATTTCAAACTTTTGCAACGGAATCCGAAACCTTTCAATTTTCACCAGAATGGTAACCGAAGTACGGTGTCCATCTACCGCCTTAAATTGGCTTTCTGTGCCCGAACCACTTGCAACCCATCCTGATAATGGCACAAAAGCACCCGCAACTGTGGTGGCTTCCCGAGCACTAGACACAGCTTTCTTCCACTTGACCCACCACCTACGTTGCCTTATCCTCAAGCAATCGACCGACGGAAAATACAGTTCAAACGTCCTGACTGTTTTCAGACTATGTAAACGTTTGCCATATCCTTACAGGCCTTTTCCGTCTTTAATGTAATCGTGCTTATCATCCACAAACCTTTTACTAAATTGACAAACGTACCCGAAAGTCTTTGATACCTAAACTTTCTATTTGCTTTGGTCATGCACAGCGTGCTCCCTCCCATGCCTCAAGCCACTCTTTTACCCTTGCCCACCCCCTCTGAGTTCTAGTTTGCAGAAGCTTAGGAACCGGAACCTCCAAGACAATGCACAAATCAATAGTCAAGTGACTCAATGCAACCAGTGATTGACTCTCCAGCCTTTTTAAGGCCCCTAGCTATCCAAAGGAACTGTCAGATGCTTTCAACCGCGGATTGCAACGAACGGATTTGTCACCAACCGCCTGCCTAGGATTTGTCGACGTGGTCTCCGGATTGCTTTTTGTGACGAGGGCGCCAACATTCATTCTTGGGACGTGGACGGTTGGCTGGAGTGCGTTGGTGGGCCTGACAACTTCTACGCAAGCTATTGGGCCAGCGGTGGATATAATATCCAGTTTGCCATTTCTCTGGTCTGGTCAGTTTTTCCTGCAGTCCGAGCAGCCCGCCACAAGGGCCCACCGATGATTCCCCCGGTCCACCCCAACATCGCAAATGCGTAATAACAAAAGCCTTGAGCAAGTGAACTCTGCTACACACAATCTTTAAAGTCCGTGTTCAAGCCAATGCTGCTATTCACAACCATCAAAACCTCTGGTCTTACCCCACTAACAGTTCTATTGAAGGCTACCTTCATTCAGCCTTTTGAGGATGGCCCTTATTGTGGACCTAGAAAACACACTTATTCAGCATTTTTCAAGGTTGTATCTCATTGTTGTTTCAACCTTCAAGACGTACACTTGTTTTACCGACAGCACTTCTGTTGTCACATATGGTTTTGGTAAGTGTCTTGATGCATCGTTTCTCGCTCTGGTTGCTACGCTGCATAATGTTTTAGCCTGCACGATACGCTTTGGGCTCTGTATTCTAAACCTCTATACTGTCCAGTATTTGACACGTCTCTTACTTGTCCCTTGTTTCCGAATTGTATCCCATGCGTCACCCAGAAACCATGCTTTCTGGTTTGCCTTGTTGGAGTATAAGACCTCACGGCTCAGTATGATTCCCGACCAGTCTGTATCAATTTATGTACTGGGTGGCCTTACTTGGAGCTTCGTTTTACGGCTCACTGACTTACTTTCGTACCCTAATACGGATTATTTTTATGCGTTGTTTAAGAAGAATTTTCTGACCCGACTGAAACAACCAGCAGAAACGCTAATCAAACAGCAATTCCATGACCTGCGTCTAGGAATGGGAGGCCATCCTCAGCGTTGGGTGAGATGAAGGATCACTTAGACTCGCACAAAATGACAGACACCATCCTTCTGAGTTAGAGCTTAATAATCTACCAAGCACGCACTAACTAGCATCATATCCGTCAAGATCGCGTACCACACTTAAGCACCGGAATCGACTGATGCGAACATAGGTCATCATTTTAAATAAGTAGACGGTGCAATGCCCCCAGCTACAATCTTCAGGATAACTTTGACCGGTTTCAGCAGCAACCTGCTTATTGCGCGTATCATGCGGCCCCACAGAGTGGACTTGCCATAGACCTAAAGGCATCAAGCCGCGCTTAAGGTTCCCCTTCAGCACTCGCGTACTAACCGGTACTAAGCCCAGCAGCATACTAAATACAAAACTATGCTGGTATCACCGCCGCTTTTGCCCTCAGGAGAAGTGATTTAAGGCACCCTGAACCCTTCCCTCTACTCAACCGGGGTACCCTCTAAGCTGTAAGTCATGTACTAATAACGTCGCCGGCTACATCCATGGTAGTAGTCCACTTTAAGTTGAGGAGTGAAAAGTTGGGAATTCGCTCGTGGTTGTTACTGGGACTAAGGTAATCTTGGTTCCTCCCGCGCCGGCGGAGGCGACTCCACCGCCTACTCTCAGAATTTGTGCGATAACAAAACCCTCATCCATATGTACGTCATCGCTCTTTGAATAGCAACTTAGTTCTCCGTACAACGGTTTTCTGTTCATAATTACACCAGTTCCGTCTACCATAATATATTGATAAATAAAGGGCTTATTCGCGTATTCACCGAGGCACATCAAATTGGGCATAAGCAAGACTTTACTGGCAAGTATGTTTCACACATGTCAGGTTGCGTTGAATAACATGGGCTAATCGCAAGAATTATAGTAGTTACTGAAATGGGATATGTACTGTTCAGAAACAAAATCATTGATGATGTGGCAGGAGTCTGGATAAAAGTGTGCACTGTCGCGATAAGTAGTAACAAACGTATATATGGTGAATGGATGAAAACTACAGACGGAGAAGTGTCTTTATAGCATAAGTAACAGAAAGGTATTATAATGTAGTAAACGGTTGCTCTGGTTTACTCGCTGGGGTAAATTTTGGGTTGTGAATTTATTCAATTGCGTGCCACATAAGAAAAGTCGCAGTGCTGCTGCATGAACATTAGTGGTTTTTTATAGAGAGGTCGTTTGACATGTGAAATCCCACCAGTCCTGAAATACTGCTGTCGACTTTTTTGCTTGGTAAGGTACAACTGGCGGTGTGCCTTACAGACTTATGGTGCACTCTGATACTGACAGTCTGATGACACCAAAATTTCTGTTGTCTAACCGAATTGCTTAGTCAGGATCCACCAATAGCCAGTGAGACGTTTGGGAAAATGAAACGTCCCGGACTGTCGGGTAAAGAATTGTGCAGGTGAGTAAAGCTTTCAAAGCAATTGATCGTTCCTTTGCTTCTACTTTATACGGGTCCTGTCGCGAAGAATTCTTTAGCAAGTTTCCAAAATGGACTTGTCAGTTGACGAGTACAGTTAAGCCTAATGGTTAAATTAGTTCCTCTCAGGTAAACTTGCGGTTACTTATACCATAACTGGATCCACAGGCAGTTCGCGGTAACTATTTCGAGACCATGGGCCAAGGTATCCCGGCGATAAGCACAAACCCCATGTTCAGGCTACGTAAGCGTATAGATTGTCCACAGAATAGAATCAGAGTTCCTCCACAGGTAAGCTGACGTTAAGATAAATTTTCTTCATGTTCAGTTAAAGGCTTCATAATATGTCATAAGAAAAGCTACCGGCATGTATATTATCGAAATGTTCTTGCAGGCGTGAATGCGGCCGAATCCAATTGTTTGGACACCAGGGCAAGGCAGCAAAGCAGTTTATGTCCACGTTAAATATTCGCGGCAGTAGAATCTGTCATTCGTCGGGGAAAATGTAATCCATACAGAAACATTCCTCTAAGTGAGGAAATTGTGGCCATGTGATTAGAAGGTGAGCTAAACCCATAGGTTAAGACCCCGTGCAAGCGGCATCTCTACAATAGAGCAAGAGAATAGTTCCTTTTGCTCGGAAGTAAAATCGACAGAAAGATAACCTGCTCTTGAAATCCAGGTGAAATTATCGATTGTTCAAATCAAATCAGCGAACTGCTGAGGAGGGATCAGTAAGTGTCAGATGATGAACAGTCATGCGTTGGCCGACGTAGCTGGGAATATCACGGGTATAACGGGCAGCCAACAAGAGACATGCAAGCAACGGTACAAGCAGAAACGCATCTACAAACACTATAACCTTACGAATGACGTGCAGCGATACCCAGCTATGTAAAATTATGTAAGTTGGTTCAGTGGATAAGATTAAAAGAGCATTCTGACATCCGCGTAGACTGCCTACGACCATTTGTCCTCTTTCTCGATGCCAAACAAATAGGGGTACTGGACCTCTCAGCCAGCTTTAGCGTCACTATCATTACTACCAGCATCTTGCTCATGACAGCATTATAGTTCCCCACGGACCAGAACCGAGGAGGCCGAACGTTTCACTCACTAGTCTAAGCTCTTTCAACCAGGGAACGCAGCTCAGGCGAAACGAAGTAATGCCCGGGGAATCTCAAGCGAAACATTTTAACCAAACCAATAGCCTCGTCGTAACATTACGCCTACGCCGACTTTCATAGAAACAGCGTAAGCTAACTAAGGTGGTGTCTAAGCACAGGCTCGAACTTGAGATAATCCCTCCTGCGGGTAGTCCGATTCTCTCCGCTCCAGATGAGCAAAATAACCTGGAAACTAGCGTCCTTTTGGCGACTACGGAGCACTAATTAACCTAAGGTCTCTACAGGTACCCACTGCCACACATGCATAATCTAAGTACCTGCCTTACAGATAAGACTGTCTCTAGCGGGACGGAAGGCTTTGTGCATAACCCCAGATAACTGTCGGGGAAACTGACATACATATAATAGCTTTTGTCACGTCTTTCGGCTTATAAAAGTTTTACGAATGCCATCGTAGCGCCGCGCAGCTATTTCAACGCACCGTTCACTACATCACCAGTGTCCTAAACTTTGGTTATTCCTCGCCGGTCGACTTTCTTGTATCCAGCTCATCTACAGCAGAAGACTTCTCATCTTCAATTACTCTTCCGCCAGCTGACGCAGCATGTTGTCACCATTAACCCTATTAAATATGAACTTGTCTAGACCACGGCAGAATACCTGGACCACCTAAAGTTTATTTGTGGTAGCAGTGTCTTTGTGGCAATGTTCTAAGCCATTAACGACTGTTTCGCTCTGGCTTCATTTAAGCTTCACCGTTGATTTTGGGCCTTAGCCAACTGCCACCGACGCTTCTTCTGCGGCCGCACTACGCTCAAGAAACTACTGACCTATCTTCTCACGGGTAACGAGCATAGGTGTCGCTTTCGACGATAAAGCACGTAAAGTTTTCACTTAAATCAAGAATGCCATCTCCGACCTAGCTCTCCTTGCGCATTCCAAATCGTGTACATCACATCATGCCACAACTGACACTTCAGAACTTGCGGTAAGGGCTGTTCTGCAACAACACGTTATTGAACAGCGGAAATCACCCGGTCTTTTCTCCAAATGCCTAATCCCAGCGGAAAGCCGGCTAAGACAGTTTCGTCGGAGAAATGCTGCCTTATACTTAGCTACCTGTCAATTCTGACACAATTGATTGCCGGACACTTATGTCTACAATGAGCACAAATCCATCAGATTCAATTACAACAACGTTAGATGAACGTTCACTAAGGGAAATTAGCAATCTGAACACAGTCACACCATGCACTGCTAACGTACGCCATATCTCTGTTGTCACTAACCCGTCGCTTACAGTTTATCTCGCGTAGGACGCACACTTCAGACTATGTCTACTGTCCACCCCGCCGCCATGGCACCGGATATATTCCAAGATAAAGACCTTCGACGTACTGCTTTTTCCGCTGCACTACATATGCAACCGGTTCCACTACTAACTCTGCACAATATCAACTTATAAATAAATAAATAAATAAATAACTAAACTTTTATTCTCGATCATGCGAGACACAACTTTACAGGCATGATCATGTTTAGCTAACAGTGTGATCAATAATGTACAAAAGTACATGTTTCGCATAACAGTGTATGTAAGTGTATGGGTGTATATACGTATGTATTTGTGTATGAATGTAGCTTGTGTCTATAAATGTGCCGCAGCATTTTTGACTGTTTGTTGTCGCCAGGAATGTGAGCATAAGCGATTGATGTCCTTGGGTTGGATAGCACTTTCCGGATATCCACGGGCCAGTGACTTTATTTTGTGGCGAGTCACATCCGCCACGTCGCAGTGTTGATAAGCAGACATTTGTGACTTTTTATAGGGAGAACGCTTGCCAGGCGAAAACCCACCACGTCCTGGAACACTGCCGCCGAACTATTTGCTGGAACGGGTTATACCCGAACCACCCAGCTGGCACCACGAGGAGGTTGTTCGGCTAGCCAGCCGTACCGCAGGTTGCCCTTAACCCTTTGCTCCCCATTCTTTCAGGTTCACAGTCTTCTACACTAGTCACCCAGTGGTTCATCCTGGTAAAGGAGCATTTTAAATTGGTCATCGAGCGCTTTCTTTGGTTAGGGAAAGCTGATTGGTTCGTGGCTGGATTCGAGCATGTCTTTACTTCCAGCGCTCTAAATCGACAAACCCGTAGTCCTCTCATTTCGTTCCTCACCTCGGAATTGCAGTAAGCACACATGCACACACACCCGGTAAGACACTTAGATACTTCTGACGGGTTCGTGTATATAACGACATGTGTGGACCGCTTCAGTTGATGGCCAGAGGCCGTTCCCTTACTAGGCTGCAAGGTCGTTAATGTCGTCTGCGTCCACCTGAAACCTTAGTTAGCACATTAGTGATGCCCATCTACTACAAAAGCAGACCAGGAAACGCCCTTCCAAGCTTCGCAATCGATAAATTTTGCAACGTTTTTGGCAGTCGCCGCATTCACACGCCGTCGTATCAACTGGTAGCAAAAGGCTAAGACGAGTACTTTTGTCGACAGCAAAACTCCTCTACCTGTGTCAGTTCTCACTTTGACGAGCAAATTATTTGGTTAATATTTCTAGGTATACGACGCAGCAGACCGGCGGTGCGCCTTAACAATGCTGGTCAACGACGCAAAGCTTATGCCTGCAGGAGAGCTAATTTCACTCCCTGCTCACCTCGTATGTTGCCACCAAACTTTGCAGCCTCTCACTAAACGCATGAGTTTGCTGCGCCCTAGCTCACCTTATGAGCAAACTAGACATGCGCATCCGCAGTGGACACTCTTCCTACATTGGCGTTTGCGTTTGCATATAGGCGGTGCCTCACCCATTTTAGCAGTCATAAACTGTGCCCTGAGGAGTTTTTCAACGAATACTTAAGCAACTTTGCACTGCATCGTAACCAAACCCAAAAACGGTGTCCGTTGATCGTCACATGGTTGATTTATTCAAAGATCCGCCTCCAACTTCACCTGCCAAAATCGCATTGGTTAATACGTCCTCAGTGGCCTCTTCCGCATCAGGCTCCCTAGCCCCCTCGGGTGTTGTTGACACAACGCCAACCCATTGTCAGTCCCAGGCGACTGACCAATGGGGTAGACATTTCAGCAGTGCAGTTCTATTTTTCGCTCCTGCTAACGTGTTATTTTCTTTGCGATGCATGTATTTAGTGTCTGGCACGTGTTTTATTTACATGTATTTTTCAAAACTACAAATTCCAAAAGCTTATTAAAGGACCGAGAAATTGTACACATTTTGTTTCTTATAACAGCCTTGTTTCCCATGTAGCGTTACGCCGCCTGAACTGAACCCGTCCCACCCTCACCATTTTTCACGTTCCATAACGCCAGTCACTTGAGACACCGCGTAACTACTCCAGCCAGCTGCCTAAAGCCTCAAGCCAACTTATCCTGCAGGCAGCGCTAGCCGAATACAGATAACGCACTGCGAAAAGCTATCCTTGCTTTGTTGGACTGGTCAGTTTGTTTCGCTCATTACTTTGTGCAGAGCAGATTTTTATATTTATTTTAGTCGACTTCATTTTCTTCTGGGATACTGAAATTGTCTAGTGTGTATTCGTTTCATATCTGTGTAGTTTACTACTTGCAAACTTTCCGGTCACACCTGCTTAGCTAATCTTAATGACAAATCTGGATCACAGTGGCACTTGCTGCAAAATGGTTGGACATGGATTCAATGCTGTTACATGCCTTATAAGGCATGTGAGTTCCCACACTTTGCGTATTTGTTTGCTTTTGGATCATCATAAAATGCTGTGTGAATTTCAGCATAACTGTACAAATATTTTACAAGAAACGCCAAGCAGCTTTGCAGTCACAAATAGCCGAGAAGCCGCTTAAGCAAACAAGATGGGCGAAACCTTCCATATGGAGGAGCTCCGTGGTTTTCTCTAAGCAAGCGGAAACGCCGCCACCACTATGATCGAATGCGCCCGACTGCCCTTCGACTGCAAGCTCTCCAGAACGATATCCACCAGCTGCTTAAGCCTCAGATGGCGTGCCAATATTGCGTCCTACGGATACTGACGTGCCGTTGCGTTACAGCGCAGGCTAGCCGGCCTTGGAAAATGCAGCGACTATTGTCCGCAACCAGTGGCGTTGCAACCATATGATATTTCACGCTCCAGAGTCCACAGATATTAATCATTAAGCTGGTTATAACCACGAAGTGAATATTCTGCCGTGCTTGGCAAATAGGCTTCTCAAATTACATGAACAAAAGTTTGTAGATAAAGCAAAGTGCTTCTCAGGAAAAGTGAGTGAGGAAGTCGGCCTCTGTGGGGCAAGTTCCTGGATAAAACGAAGCCGAACAGGTTACTAGCATGCCAAAGTAGGCCAAGAAATCTAAAGATCCATATTCATCCCAAATTGGATCCGTTGGCGAGAGAGAATGTTAACACTACCGAGGAGGACTGAGAAACCGTTTACTTCCGCTTTGAGAACGCAGGAAGCAAAGGCCACAGCGCGAATTGTACTGCTACAAAGACCAGGCGAAAACAGGAGGAAACACACCAGATCCAGTCAGTTACAGTCGAACGCGCATTCAGTCAACGAGAACCCCGGACGCACAAGCGTTGCTGGTTTGGTGTGGAACGGGCGACAGGAACAAATGCACCCTAATACAAAAAGTTATGAATTGTGCCCACACAAACCATGGTTTGTCTTGTAAAATAACTTGTGGGTTTTTAAACAACTCCATGTTCCGTTTCGATGCACAGTTACAAAAATCGAAACAATGCTCCTGACCCCAGCCAAGTTACATTTCCTGGACAGTTCGCCACCCTGGGTTCCCTTAGGATACTACACATCCTCCAAGGCAAAGAAGTGTTAATTTTACGAACGATTTGTGGGTTTACCTGTAGACGCTTATTTGCCTCCGGATTCAAGCAGTACAACTCCCTTGCTACAAGTTCGTTTCTCCTGACGCGATTGCGCTGTCCTTGTTAGGCGCAGGTTTAGCTCTAGGGGGTAAACCGAAATTGTTTAAGTGAAGTAAAATTGGTAGAGATTGAGTACTAATGCTCTCTCAAACACTAGTAGGTCGCAACTGATTTGCCTGTCTAGTCCATAATAAATCAACTACCTGTACTTTGTAGAACACATCCTGACTCAAGCCCTTTCTCCATAGCGGCTTATTTGTGCGATACTCTCTGACAAGACCTACTGTGCTGCGTAAAATTTACATTCCTGTGTTTTATTTCGTTGATTATACTACCTCTCCATTTTCACATTTTTGCTATTTGGGACAGTGCTGCTCGGCAGCAGCAGTGAGGTAACCGTGCGAACTTTCCTTCCTATAAGAGCCTCTGCGGAGTAAAGGACGCTTGGCATTTCGGGGTTGAAGTTGTTCTGTACGTAAGCAGGAGAATATCCAAAATCTCCTGTGTGGTTGCCTCGCCCCGCTTATTTAGCAGCGTACGTTTGAACGTGTCCACAAACCGTCCTGCTTGTCAATCGCACTGGGAGTAGAAAGGGGTGTGCGTAAGTGTGTACTACCAACCTGCGATCATTGTTCGGCAAACTGGTAGGAAGTAACTTGTGAGCTATTGCCAGTGACCGGAGGGCCTGTTATTCCGTGCTGGCCGAAAAGCGTTTTCCGTGCTTCGACTGTTACATCACTGCTTGCATGCTCCATCCAGAAGTCATCAGACCATTTACGGTAAGCATCAAAAATGATGAAGAATTGCCGTACATTAACAGGGAAAAAGAAATCGGCAGCTATGCTTTCTCGGGATTTGGTTGCTGATGGCAAAGAAGATAATTCTGTTTTCTATAATGACTTATTGACAAGTGCGCGTCATGAACAGTTTTATACTAAGTGCTGGAGCTCGGCGTCCGTGTTTAGCCACTAAACCGTTCTAGCAATCAATTTAATTCGACTACCACCAGGGTGACGTCGATGGAATTGCTGTATAATTCGCGGGCAAACTGCCACTGTATTCACAACTCGATCGGCTTGTAGCAACCACTTATTAACGACTGATATATCTTCTTTCCTTAGAACCAACTTGTGTAGCTCTTCCTTAAGCTTATCACACGGCCACCGCGTACTGTGTTATTTTAGCGCTTGATGAAGCATTGGATGGTGAAATGCTGCAGCACTTGCCACCTCGAAAACAATCGGAAGTTCTCTAAGGGTCTTTAACAGCACTTGGTTCGTTTCTAATTGTAAGGATATTGCTAAAATGATGAAATCCTCCTTTTGAGGTTACCGATCTTTTACTAACCGTGAACGTGCCTCAGCCAGACCTATACACTTTGTGGAAATGTGGTTGGTCGCAAAGTCATAACCGGGTAACGCGGTAGTCCTACGTTGTAGTCTGTTCGCCGTGTACGCGGGTATGACTGACATTGATCCGAAAAGTTTAACCGATGCTTTAATCGTCAGTAAGAAGATCGTACATTTTGCCGTACAGCGTTTTTTGGAATTTCTTTACCTCAAATACTAACGCCAGGGCCTCCTTTTCTATCTGACCGTACTTTCATTTCATTGGGGTAATGATCTGACTGCTTGTGCAGTAGCTTACTCTGAGCCGTCTGCGACCTTGTGAGAAATAAGTGCGCTGATACCATAAGTTGAAACATCTGCAGCCATTACAATTCCCCGGGTTGAGTCGCAGTGTGCCAGCAATAGGTTGGAACATGACATAATATTTACCTCTTCAAATAATTTCGCATTCCTCGGACCAGTACCAAGGTTTATATTTGGCTAGAAACGCGTTAAGTGTACCGCTTAAGCGGAGTATCCGCGGAATAAATTGACTAGGATGACTGCTAAGACATAAGAATAGCCTCAGTGTTGAAACGTCTTTAAACGAAAGCATGTTCCTAATGACTTCAATGTGCGCTGCATCAAGCCTACCGTGTTTGTCAAAAATGAACCCGGGGAACGTACTTCAGTCCATAAAAATGTGCAATTTCCAGGATAGAGTCTTAAAACATACTCTTGTATACGACCAAGGACTCGATCCAGCATTTTGGAAAGGTCATCTGCACTCAATCCAACAAAAATTGTACCGTCCATGTATGGGGCAACGCCATCGTTATCGGTTAACATTGTAGCAAATATTTGTTGAAATATGGCTGGTGCGAATTTCTCACCGAATAGGAGGCGAGGATATTGATACAGACCACTATGCGTGTTTATTGTAAGCAAATTTCCAGAGGTTACAACAACGTCGATTTGTAGATATGCCTCTGATAGGTCTAAATTCGCAAAGCATTTACCGCCGTTCAGTTTAACAATCATGTAAGCGGCCGTTAATAAGGGATACTGGCAGCTGTTAAGTGAGTCATTCAAACCTGTGGAGAAGTAATTGCATATCCATATTAGTCCATTAGGTCGCTTAACGGCCAAGGTCGGACTGCCCAGGGGAGTAATTAAGTGCACCAATAACGCCAGTCGTCTCTAAGCGTTCTAGCTCTTGGTAAAAAATTGAAATTAAGGCATAGGGCACTATGCGTCTAGTACGTAATATCTGGACAGTATTATGTTTTAGTGGCAACAAGCCAAGAACATCTGTGCACTTACCGTGTCCTTCACAAAAGTCAGCTCGGTAGTTCTTCTTAAGGCATTAAATGGTGCATGTTCTCGGGGTGTTTGGATTGATTAGTTTGAGGCTTGCACAACGCTGAGTTATTGGCTCATTCAGAAGGTTAGAACAATCAACCCCACCCAGCCCCATGAGAACCAAGTTGCGGCTTGTGACAAAAATGGTTCCCCATGCAGTAATAGAGGCATAGCTACGTACACAATTTGACCAACAGCTTCAATTCCTCACCTGATGCACTTAGCACCTGTCGTGTGGTTGACTTGATGTCGGGCGACCCGATACTCCTCCACAGCGTCTCTGAAAGGACTGTAATGTCAGTGGCCTGTAGATTTGCAAATGCGCTTATCTCGCGTTGATAACAATATTGCTGTATTTTCTCCTAGCTTTAATATGATTGGAAAAACTGGCGTTTACGCTGCTTTGCGAAGAACTGTAAGTTTTCTTTCGAGCATTTTGATCGGGTCTAGACAAAGGTCGGCATCGGCGGTGATTTTCCTTGTGTCCGCACTTTGACATTTCTGACAGAAATGCTTATTCTATGGGCGCAAGTTTACCCAATGTCACGCACCGCAGTGCCAACAAGCGAAAGGGGTTTTGCGTCGCTAGAAGGTCTTTTGAACAACTGCCACGGTCTGGGTTCTCAAAATTCTTTGTATCGCCGTAAAGGAACAGGATGCGTTCGGAATTTTAATCAAGGCTGTGTCGCGGTTCAAAGTGATACACCCTAGCACTTCTGCGATTACGGCTTGTAGCATTATTTGCCGGTCACTCTATAGCTTTCCAATTACTTTAATACGGATTGTAGCACCATATAGCGGCTGAAGGCTGCAGGCCAATATCAAGCACTTAAACCGATCTTCAGTAAGCGGTTTTAGTTTAAACTTTTTGTTTTGTCGTTTTATTGTGGCCGGGTGAAACGGGAGACTGTCGCCATCATATTTACACAGATATAAACAGCTATCGGTTATTAAAAGTGTCGGCAGATCGCCGGATATTACCGTAAGATGCGTAATTGCATCGACAAAGATATGGCTATTTAGACTCTTGAGTAAACTAAATTTGTTGTACCTGTCGTGTTCAACAGCCCCAAGCCTGAGTAGCCATATGCGGCCGTTTGGCGCATCGTCAAATTTGAGAGTTCCTTTTTGAAGACATCTTGTTAGCGGGGTAACCATGTGTCAACGTTCAGCGCAGAATCACGCTCAAAACTGAACGCAGTGATGCTATTGATTAGTATAGCAGCGCAAGGTTTGGAGACATCGTTGGATGCTGCCGGCTTTAGTGATAAGTTGAGAATGAGTGTCTAGATGCAGCGTAACTGACAGGCTTCAAACTTCTGCTGTTGCCGGGACGAAATGCTTTTTAGGTAGGTGGGTGAGAGGGCCATATTTATTGAGGGTACCATAGTCGCCAGAAGCTGTTATAAATACCGTAAAGGAATGGCCACATGCTTGCTGCTGCCTTAAGAACACAGGAAGTTAAGGTTACAGCGCGGCGTGTATTGTCACAAAGACCGGGCGAAAATAGGAGGAAACACACCAGAACCCATCAGTTACAGTCGAACGCACGTTCAGTCAAAGAGGACCCCGGAGGCTCAAGCGCTGCCGGTTTTATGTAGAACAAGCGAAAGGAACAAATGCACCCCAATAAAAAAACACAGTGTTGGGAGGAGGTATGAATTGTTCGCACACAATCCAAGGTTTTGTCTTGTAAACCAACAAATAACTTTCTGAACCACACCATGCTCCGTTTTGGTGCACAGTTACAAAAATCCAAGCAATTCTCCTGTCATCAGCTAAATTAAATTTCCTGGACCTGTAGTCACGCTTAGTGTCTTTATGTTACTGATAGAAAATGAAGTCGCTATCGTGGAGTTGAAACGGCGGACTGATAGTGGAGAACCCAACCCCTATATTTCAAAATTTTCTGGTATTTCTTTTATTCGCCGAACCAGGATCAACAGGTTGGTGAAGCTTGGTGCTGGCCCGCTGATTCTTACCGCAACATGCGCGTAGGCCCTACAGACGTCTGTAGCTTGACGAACCACCGTGCCTTCATTGAAGATTGTCATCCGAACGTTTTAGTACAGGTCGAAACCTGCTTGAATCCTGCGATCGCTACCTAGGAAGTTCCGTTCAGTGGCTACGATTGGTTCCACTGCGTCCGCCTATTGAACGATCTGGGCGACGTGCCATCACAAATTCGGTCCTTTCTGTGCGGAAGACTGCTGTACCCCTACGGCTGCAGAGCCAAATGATTCAAACATTTATGGTGCACCATCTACTTAAAACAGGGTAGACTGTTTGCGCTTGCGGCTCATTTGAACCGGCTATGGTGATGCCGAGATTAGTTCTCGCATGTCAGCAACTACAGAACCCTACCCCACTTCCTGCTTACGAGCGATATTAAATTCCCTCGGAGAGGGTGGCCTAAGTTTCAACTTCTGCCAGGCACTGTGAAAGCAATGCGCGGTCTGCAAAGTTAATCTACACTGGAGCAGCCCATGTTGCCCACGGACGCGTGTTACCGCCTTTAACCCATCGTTCATGGAACCCCTGCTAACGAGTTGTGAGCAACTTATATAGGCAATTTAGATACCGGGGACTAGAGCTGCTAGCAGCAACTCGATGCTGCTAGCCAGCTTATAGCTGCCGCTGCCCTAATGTCGTTCATCAGAACCCTCCTAAATTTATTGGAAGGCCGTCTTCTCTGGGCACTATCGAGCCGCCAGTGAAGTAGACAAATAACTGCCTTAGGATTCATCTGTTGAATCATGTTGGTCAGTTATAAAAGTGGGTATGTACTTGCTGTGCGCTCGTTTCTTAACCCTCAAATATCTGAATACTGAACCAGTAAAGCCATATTGGTTCGTCGGCGAGCTGGGTCAAATGTCTCGACGGTGACGGGTATTGTAAGAAATTAATTGTGTCTGACTCTGCGGATGATTATAGGGCTAACAAAAGTAAGCAGAATCTAACCAAAAGCTCGAAGGGCCTAAGCGTCAGCAGTTCAAAGACGAGCTTGCAATTATAGCGGAGATAGGTTCATGAAGCTGTTTGCTTACGTGGAGCGGCGCTTGAGGTCCGAATTAACGTATCTGTGTTAGAGGGCACTGAAGGACAGCCCCGGATGTCTAGCACGGGATGTGCGTCCGCTTGATCGAAGCACCGATGCTGTTTTTACAATCGGCATACGCTTACGCTTAGCACATCATGTACAGCCCCTACATAACGAGAGGCCCTGGAATGCGGTTAGAAGACGTCCGAAGACTACTCATCAGTCTTGATGGCACAAAGTCTGCCGGACCCGATGGACTTCGCTCGCTAATTTTGAAATGCATCGACCATCATCTCGCCTGCTGCGACAAATTTGTTAAACAAGTTACTGTCCGTGGGCGCACTGCTGAGCGACTGGAAAGGCTCGGTAGTGAAGCCGCTTCCAAAAGACGGCGACCCACGCAAAGCGAACAATTGCCGGCCAATTTGTCTCACCTCTGTTTTGGCGGTGGTGCTCGAGAAGATCCTAAAAAAGGGTCCACCACTAATGGAGTGGAAAGAGCTCCTAAGGCCGACACAGCACGACTTCATGAAGCGTCTCTCTTGTATCGCCAACTTGATGCTAACACAGCAAAAATGGCTGCAAGTATTTCACCAGGAAAAGACGGTGATGTTGTCTACTTTGGTTTCAGCAAAACTTTCGATTAAGTGCACCGCGTGAACCTGCATTACAAGCTGAAATGTGGTGTTGTTAGCGAATTGCACCAGTGGATCAGCGCCCATTTTTGGGAGAAGGTGGGATGTTCGAGTGGATGACCACCTAACGGGATGGTACCCATCCACTAGCGGCGTACCTCGAGTCACGTTACTGCCGCCAACTTTGTTCTTGCTTACATCGATCAATATATACATCTTCTTCGGACTCCCTACCCTTTGTTTGCAGACGGCCGGGAGATTTGGTGGGTAGTTGATTCCCAAGCTGAAGGTGACGTTTTTCAGCAGGGCCACGACCGTATATCTCACTGGTCTGCAGAAGAAGACCTACCGGTCAAACCGGCCCGGTCCGTCTATGAGCCAGCTGAGGAGTAGTAATGGGCATGTGTAGACCTTGGCCAGCCATCCGTGAACTCCACCAGTTTCGTAAAGAATCTAGACGTACTCTAACGCCGTGATCTAAGGTCTGTCGAGACCACGAACCGACTGTACGCAGACGGACGTCGCCTGCTTTGGGCACAGACGCGGCTTCTGCGCTTTGTCTGAAGAGACTGATACCCGTCTTTTTACTTTCATGTTAAGACCGGTGCTTAATTACGGCTCAACGGCCTATTGTCCGAGCAAAATGGGTGAGTTAAAGCGACTGGTACGGGTCCAGTATGTAGCTACGCGGTTCATCCCAAGTTTCCGGGGTATGCCGTGCGAGGATTGATGTAGGATCTAGGACCTTATAACCTGTCAGATCGTCCGCTTTGAGTTTATCAACTTATGGCGCATCGGATTCTGCAGCTTCGCCACCTCCTTATTTTATGGTCGCCGTTGCTTATTCACACACCAAGCTGCACAAGCAAACACCGGTAGTACGTAGTGGTACTGGAGCTTCGTGTGCTGAAATATTGAAACAAATTGCCAAAGACGCTAGTCGAGATGAAATCAGTGTCGTAAGTTAGGAGATTTCTCGGCGCCCAATTTGCTGAATACAGGTATAGTAGCGTACCGCACCCGGAAAAGATGCAGTGCTGCTGCGACGTGCTGAACGGCACTGGAATAAACGATGTGATTACGAGCAGGTGCCTGATTCACCTTTGATGGAACAACACCGTTCTTTAGCCTCCTGCACTCTATTCTCATTATCCAGTAGCCAGTATTTATCCTGGCTACACCACACCCCACTATCGATGTGACGACGTTTAGCAGGGCTGTGCGTTCTGCGGAACGATTACCTAAATGACATTAGTGAATCCAGGTGTGATGAGGATCGTCATCGCCTTGAACTCAGGTGGGACGGTTGGAGTAAACCTCCTAAAATCACCGACGGGTCTGCAACTGAGGAAATGTCCTGTGGGCATAGTGCTGGACTAGCCAGATTCTTCCGTCCGTATAGCCTGTCTCGGCGGCCACCGACGATTCAATTTAGTCCAGATAAAAATAATAAATAATGAAGAATCACGGGCTGCAGTACCTCTACGCGCGCCTATTCTGTTTGCTTACGCTTGCAAAATTTGCTATCCTGCTCGCAGTCCTAATTTTGTCTCCTCAACAAACATCTGTATTGAAGGATCTTTTCAGTCAGCCTCCTAGAGGGAGGCCAATGTGGTGAAGATGAAGCACTCAGGTTTTTAATCCTTAAACATTGTTGTTTGTCCCTTTTTATACCTTCGGCCGTTCACCTGTTCAACTGATGGTACATATAGATCAACCGCTCAGCCTATTTGCAGTCAGAATCTGCTTAGCTGCCTCCGCTCTCTGTAGCTTTCGTTAACACACGTTGGCGCAAAGGAGCCAACTGTTTCTCCTAATTTCGTTTTGGACACGCCTCCTAGGTGCCACGCTTGCGATAAGCATCTGTGTTCACCCCACACCTTCTAACTTTGCCGCTGCAGTAGCTATAGACATGTACAAACATGCTACTTATGGTTACCTAAGAAGTTCTAAGTCTTACAAAAATGCCTAGCTTCAAAACCTGCACTGACCCTTGCTAGTGCATGGTAACAAGTCTCACTACATGAAAAGTTACGTATAAATATAAGCTTATGCAACCAACAGGTAGATCCTTAACTTATAACGTATTTTACAATCACGAATGATTTGTGTTTGTGTTGTTATGTTCATGTTAATGCAGGAGTTCTTAGAACTTTAGGGAATAAAAATATATTTAATTTTCAATTATACAGCAACCTGCTACACGATTGCATAAATATTCCCTCCTGTTGTATATGGACTCGTTAACGAGGACAGCAAAACCATTTTATCCTTGCAGCATGGGATATATTATAACGAATTTCAGCTGGGATCCCTGCATTATGTAACATCAAAACAATTAGTAATTGCTACAACTAAGTAAAAGAATGTCTATACTTTACTATGAGAGGTATGCTCTCGGGAAAATCATCAAATAAGTGCAATTGTATGGACTTTTCATGGCAGTTGTAACAGTGACATCAGGAGATTGTTCAGACTTTCATGGTTAAAATTGTACACGTGGGACAAAAGTAAAATGAAGAACTCCCATGGTGGTGAGTTGGGCACCTTCGTTTGGACATAATCAGCCTGCCATAAATTGCAGTAAAATTTTAGCTACGAATAGATCAAGGAATAGAGCTGCTTGATTAGTAAAGCACTGGTGAAACACAAAGGCAACAGTGGTTACACGGTACGATGGGTTCATGCGATTGTGGCGTAGTGATCAACGTTGAATGCGGGGGAAGAGATTCGGCGACGAAATATGCAATTAGGATAGTGCCAGTGCGTACCAGGTATGGTGATGTGTGGTGTTAATCAACTATCAGGGTGAAGTAATAAGCTGTGACTTTACTCGGTGTTTTCACTTCCGCCACGTCGCAGCCATTTTAAATGAACATTAGTTACTTTTGTAGGGAAAACGGTGACTAAGCAAAAACCCACCACTTCCTGGAACCACGCAACCGATGTACTTTAAAGACAAATTGTAACTGGCAATACTTCTTTACGGTCGATTAATAGTTCTGTTAATCGCAGTCAAGGTACACTCATAATTGCCGCTGGCTAATGAATGATGGGTGAGGGTATGTTTCGTTCTTGGGTCCTGCCACGTCCTGACGGAGTTTCTCGGCACCTTCTATAAGTAACCAATGAATTGAACGTTTCTTGAATGTTATGTATTTGTCGTCTGGAGAATCGCGTGATGTCTCCGAAAGTAGCTAAAATAGTATTGTAATGAAGCATGTTTGGGGAACGAAAAATGGCTGATCCCAATTGTGCAGAGGAATAGGGTGGCAAGTTGTCAGGAACAACGAATCGAAATTCCTCCCGGGGTAAGTTGTATGGCTTAAAAACACCAGCATCCAAGGGGAAGTGGACGGTAAACGTAGTGTGAACTGCTGCATAGGTGCGGTAAGTGGAACATATTTGTCCAGTAGTAAAAATGGCCCAACCCCCTTGTTAGTGCCATAGTGAAAGGTTGCATTGTGTTAGGACTTTCCGAGTTAGATGCATAGCGTACGCCATAATAGCTAGTTTCCGACCATTTGGAGTACTTCCAGCCAGTAATGCTACTCCTTGATAAAGGTGAGAACGAGGCAAACTGAACAGCAAACTTCAAGCAACGCCTATTTTTCTCTGTATACATTACCATATTTTGCATTTGTTAGGGTGATTAACGTTTATTTTGTGTGTTGAAGGAGATGCAGTTATCACCGGGACAAGCCAAAAATGCTAAAAATCATTTTTAAAATTGGTTTGCTTATTGATAATGTGAGGAATGTGCGGTACATAAAAAGGTACGCTGTAATTACCTGTCCGTCAGGAAGAGACATATTAGGGGTCAAATTACGAGTACGGTTTCACAGGGTCCCTGTATCTAAGTGCGCTAGATAATAATTAAAGCTGTACCCAAATATTTGGACCTGAAGGTATATCCGCATACGCGTTATTCATTTGGGATACGTTTAGAGTCAAGTGAGTGATTCATACATTTGTGAACTTAGCGTTATGCCAAAATAGTATTCAACCAGAAAGTGCGGTGTGAAAGCAGGATTGAAGTAAGTTGGAAACGGATTAACGTAGAAATGCAACCCATCACTCAATGCCTACTAATACTTTGAGTAAAATACCCGTTTTAACAATAAAAAATGCCAAAACCTTCTCCCGAAACTAAACGCAAGCATGTTCATTCACAGACATAGTTCTTACGCCGTTAAAGCAAACCAAAGCAAGGCAACGTTAGGTACTTCATACGAAAGTAGGTAACACCATACAAATATGTTTTAACATTGTTGCCATTCAGCCACCCAGTCCAGTGTCTTGATCAGTTGCATTAAATACTATGATGTAACCTTAGGTTTACCCAAGCTCACTGGTATCTATCCTTTTCACGTCCTAAGGATAGTGTGCTCTTTTAACTCCGCATTTTTACACCAATATTTTGACCGAAAAAGCACATCGGGTTCTTGACTATAAGTATGGTAGCGCTCCCGACAAATTGGCGGAACGTGACTGCGAATATCCGCGAAGGTAACCGGTCAGATGCAATCTTGTCCATGTCATGTCACCAGTCGGCAGTGTTCCAGGACGTGGTGGGTTTCCGTCAGGCAAACGTTTTCCCTACGAAAAGCCAAAGTTGTCCGTTTAACAACACTGCAACATGGCGGATGTGACTAGCCACTCAATGCGGTCACCGCCACAATCACACGTTGGCAAGTTGACCGATACCACATTGACAACTTCTGTGCGTATATCTGCTCTCGTACGAACACGCTTACATATTTGATTAGTTACAAGCCAATATTCCTAAATATTTTTGCACGCTTTTCCTCCTGCTTCACTCACCTGACCCGCACTGTGTACACAACCACATTGGACTAGTTCCCCGTCACCGTACTCCACATTAGTGATTTGATTCTTTTCTCTACATCTCGCATTCTGTGAATGCATACTTCGTACAACCTTTGGGCTATATGGGCCCACACTACTGACTCCATCTGTACTACTCCCGCTCTTGCTGCTTCTAATCATGTTATCACGTACAATACTGCAGTATGCTGATCAAGCCCAAAAGGCGTGTCTTGCTTTGTCTATAATAAAATATTTATTTATTTATTTAATAGACCACACTTCATGGCATGACCAGACTGTCTTTCAGCTAAAGTGCCTACGCGGACTTTCCTTACTTAGTATCGGAATAACCAGGTGCATGTTCTAATTCGCCACGCTGACACACACTAATTAAGTTTTACAATTAGAAACCTAATGCACTCGTGCTTGTATTAGGTTAGATCTCAGCGATCACGCTTATGGTTACACTCTGTATCACATAGTGTACCACGCATGAGTAGTTGTAATTAATTTCTGCTTTCTGACAGCTTTTCTGTCATAGTGTGTACAACGAATAAAGACGCCTAGGTTTTATCAGATGCGATGGACATAACTGTTTCAATTTATATGCCGTTATTAGTTTAGGTTGGGTGCTTTCGTAATGAGCAACAAAGGCTTAAATTAGTAGTGTAAACGACTTCCGCAATTAGGGGCAGAAAAAGCTTGTGATGAAGCAATATCATACCCAAAAGACAAAGCTATCAATCTTACAGTTCAGACGATGATCGGCCTAGTTGTCTTGCAAAGCACCCAGACAAAAAATCAAGCTACCTAAATTAACACATAAGACAAACCACTGACGAAAACACGTTCATTACCTAGCCATCGAATTGTAATGAATTTTTCTATTCCAACCATATTTTTAATAGGAGACTGTGTAAATAGTAAATGCATTACATAGCTTCCTGCGCGGATGCAGACTGGAAGTTGCCAAAAATTCTACTTTACCAGTTACAAAGCGCATACCATTACCTTTGAATGGATTTGCCTTGCTTGAATTATTAAGTCGGGCACAATGCTATTGCACTATAATATGGAAAGTATTTTGTCTCCGGTGCTGACATTTAGTGACACTGAAAGTCCATATTTTCTTCGCAACATATATATAATTACTGGAACATACGCAACAGTACTGGCTACATAGAAACATGGCGCAGTAGAATGTAGCTATAAACAGGGTATCAAACTATGTCGGTCGCTTGGACAGAAATATTATTAATAAACAGGGGAAACCGATAAACGTTTAGCCTAGTCACAGTCCTAATTAGAGAAAATAACATGGTTTGTGCCACCTATACATTGTAATATGCGAATGTGCTTATCTAACGCTGCGGCTGCTAGCTTTTGGCTCTTCATCCCACAAATCTTAGACCGAATGTCTCCAGAGGGCTGCAATAGTACTTCACCGTTGACCGGTTATTCTCGCTACTACTGTGATCAAATCATTTCATTCCTTTTAGTTCATAACGCTGTTCTTCCGTTTCCAACGACTTATTCTTCGTTAAGCCTTTTATATATAACAGTACGCAGTCTTAAACTAACTGCGTTTGGCTGGTGGCAACTAAATATAACTGAACGGGTGCGTATTCAAAGTGCCGTATCATGTTAGGATTATCTAAATTCTTTGCTGCATTCCGACCGCACAACGTCACTAAAGACTAATCGTTTCAGTGTCCCTGGGGCCACTACCCTTTAGCCATATTTCCGCCGACCCACTATTTGGCTGAGGCTTCAGGCGTAACCGTAATTTAATCTGTAATATTCTGCGTATGTATGCCTCCAAAATTTATTATCCTGCTTTTCATCGATTATACACATGTAAGGAGCTGCAAATAGGGTTACTTAAACTAATAATACAAATAAATGAAATGAACGTAGACATGATTGTCTTCATTTCATTTATTTATGGTGTACTAGCCTGATAAGCCACCACTGCAAAACAAGCTTGTTCGCTAAGATTTGTTCTTCTATTTACTCTTAGGATATGTTCTCCGTTAACAGAATTAACTATGTATATTCTAAATTGTACACATGCGCGGCGATCTTATCAGCTGTCCGAGAAAGCAAGCGCGGCGGTTTATCAGCTTAGGATGACATCTTTGTGGCTCACATAGATGTAGCGACTTGTGAGCTTTATACAAGCTTCACAAATTGCTTAGTCACTCTTGCTTTAATCCACAGCAATATAAGGAAATGCGGTCTCCCATTGACGTTATCACAGGCACAGTCCCTGCAAAGCTCAAAAAAGCGCCCCACCTACAACAAGCCCAAGGGCTTTCATCTCATAATTGGGATGAACAAACTCCTGGCGAATTAGAGAACCGCGCTTAATATGGGGCATATGTCAGCTGAGCACAGAGTGCTTTATACCAGTAACAAAGTACTATCGCTTGCCAGCCTTATGAAACTTCGGAGTGACTACACTGGTATACCGATTACCGCTCGCATCCTTTCTGACAAAAGTATACTTACCAATCCAGTCGATCTATGCGAGTTCGTTAACCATCACTTCTGCGACTCTACTGCCATGGCTTTTATAATACCAGATAGCATACCTAAGTTTACTAAACATCTGCTGCACACCCATGTCTCTAACCTGTGCAAAATCACGCCAGCACTTCGTTCGCTGGAGATGTCACATTACCCTGGATCAGATGGTTTCTCCACTACACTGCTGAAACGTGGGGGTCCAAACGTTGCAGTCCTCCTTCTTAATGTTTTTAACTTGCCTAGAAAGGGAAACTTCTATCTAGACATTTGGAAGAACGAGATATTGCTCCACGGCAATAAACGAGGTACTCGCCCTAATACTGAGTACCGACGTCCTAGCATGCACACACCTATCGTTGCTAGGTTCAAGACGATAAAAGGTAAGGAGAGAACGCTTGAATTTCTACCTCATCGTCTCCTCGGCAGCAGGTCAAAGCGCAGGTTTCTACCATCACTGTCCTGTCCAAATTGAAGGTTTGAATTTCTGAAGAATCTATGGCACTTCATAGACATGGGACAGTCACTGGTCATTGACTCGCTTGACCTGAAAAAGGCATTTGACCGTGTCTCACACAAGCGACTACTCAAAAAATTAGCCGCATTTTATATCTTAGATAATATCCTCCCTTGGTTCTCATGTTAACATTGCAACAGAACGCAGTCAGTGAAACTGTGTTGCACCACTTCGAAGTGGTCTCCTGAAACTAATGTCGAGTTCATTGGAAGCGTCCTTGGTGACTTAATGTTTCTACTCTACCTAACGGATACTCTCGTGTTTTTAATCAAGGCACACTACACATCTTTGCTGACAAGGTAAGGATGGTTTTCTTTTTCGCTCCTACCGACCTACAAAACAGCCATTCTCACGATTGAACTGACCACGGAGCATGCAAAATCAAGTGTGATTTATTGAACTTTTCATGCTCCTCTTCAAAGTGCAACGCTTTCTCCTACAGGCGTCCCCTAGCAGTTAACACGCTTAGCCTTAACGGCTGTTCTCTAGAAATCTGCTCCGCCGTTAGTGATCTCTGCGTGCCCTACTCAACTCGCCAAATTTTGCTAAATAGGTGAGCTATAGTGCTGCCAAAGCTAAAGCAATTATTGACTACCTCTTCAATTCGATGCACTTAAGGTACTATGTACTCGCTCTTTACTAATTAGATGTCCGACCAGTTACGGTCTATTATTCTTTAGGCATTGCTTACACACGCAAAATGACTAGTATGGTGCTCCAGAAGGCACATCGCTCGTTTACCAAATGCCTACTAGGCCTTACTAAGTTACCAAGACCAGTGTAAGCAGTTTGGGCTAGAGCTCCTTTGGCTTCGTAGAATTAAAGCCAAACTTATCGCCCTGTAGAAACTCGGCAACGGTTCTAACAGGTAGTAACTGCTTTTTCCGATGATGGGCGTTGCCCGATACTCTTTAAGTAAAAAGCCGCAGACATTTCGTAACTTAAATTGCACTGTTTTATAAGCTTTACGTTTTTCCTCTACGGATATGCCAGCGCATAAAATAAGTTTCCAGAAGCCGTTAGGGCATCTGCACATATACTACTATTATCCTCGTCTATGAAGAGATTACTCTTACGTCCCAAAGTAGCGAAAATAGTGGTCACCTGCGTAAATTCAAGGAGTTTTGGTAAAACCGACCTACTCATATATAGATGCGCAACTTACTTAATTTGCTTCTACCTGTCAATGAAATTCACCTTTCTCCCTCACCGTCATCTTTTCCTCCCATTTACATGTGACTAATCAACTATTGCAGCTGCTCCGTATTATTCTGATGGGTGCATCATTTCACCGTCACCTGTTGCCGAGTCCGGTCTCGTTTGAGCTGTCTCGTCTGCTCATTGTTGACAGCCTGGCGGTTGTGGTATAACGACACGCGTACCCCATCTCCACCGATAGGTACGTCTTCCTCAACGTAGATTGTTGAGTCTCCTCATACACTTATTTAACTCCATTTTAATCTGAACAGTTGCTTATCCGCCTGTGCCATTTATCCAGCGTTTATCTCGGCTACATTGCTTGTTATTTGCCTGCCGTCTCTTACTGGCATTACCTGGCATATCTCCTGTTTCGTGACCGCCCTAAGACCGTAAAGTATTATAGGCCTGGTTTAAAGCAGAACCCGCAAATGTTTCGCTTCAATTTACTTGGATTTTTGGTCTTTCACACCGCCTTTACAAGCTCCGTCATCCTGTACTATGCTTACTTTCCTGTGTAAGCTCTTAATCCTGCCTCACCCCGACCCATAAACCTCTGCTTGCTGCCTTGGTCTAGACAGGTATAGCCTGTTTAGTCTACATTCTGACTGCACTGAAACTACTGAGAACGAAAGATATCAGATAAATCGCATCCATCTCACCTTTCAACTACATTAACACTGCATGCTGTAGTTCTTGACAAATATAACTGACTTTAAGTCCAAAACCTCAATATACGGCTCCTTGCTCTCCCCACCTGGAATGTTTGTTGCCCGCCTGCTGCGTTCGTTTCGCACTGATAGGCTTGCCTTTGTTGGTTCCGCATCTCTCTTAGACCATTAAGGCTTGAACCCTGGTTTACAGCAGACTCAACTGTGGGTTTCTCTTCTACCCTTAACCTGGCTTGCTGCTCATTCTCACTTCTCCAAGCCCTGCCAGCCTGTACAATTGCATACCTGTCTGAGTATTTCTTTCTTGATCCCATCTCACCCTGACCTCTGCACCACTGCTTGGCACCTTGGTCTAACCCAGTATAGCCTGTCGCCCCTACCATCTGACTGCATTTAGCCTATTTAGATATACATGCGTCTGAGTTGGCAGGTTCAATGCACCTACCGACTACGTTACCACCGTATGTTGCACTTCCTATACATTTTTGGAGTTTATCTCCAGAATCTCTGCATGCGTTCTCTAGTAACTGTTTTGCTTTAACTTGGCCACATAGTCTGCCTAATCCAGTCTCGTCTGAGCTGTCACGCCTGCTTTCAGAGAGCTGATAGGCCACTGAGGATTTTTGCTCCATCGTTGGCAACTTCACCGATCATTTTATCTTCCTCACGTTGGATAGCGGCTCTCCCTCATTCTTCTTCCCTAAAGCCATCTCAATCCGATGATGCACTTATTCTTTTGCGCTTTTTAACCAACCCCACCTCTCCTGAATGGCTTGCAGTCCGCCTGCTAATTTTGTCTTGCATTGTCTCACTTGTCGTTGCTGTTTTCTTACATTTCTTAGACAGCTGAGGCTTAAAACCTTGGTGTACAGCAGACTCACCCGTGATTTTTCTACGCTTAACTAGGCTAATGCTCTTTTACAAGATCTTTCTAAGCCCGACCATCATGAGCCTATGCTGACCTGCTTGATTATTCGTTTCTTGATCCCGCTTCATCAGCCAGGCATGTCGCCTTGGATTAGCTTAATATAAACTGCTTCTTCTATCGGATTTCCCTGATAGTAATGGGACCTAAGCCTAGCAGTATCGATAGACACGACATCTCTCTTCTACCCTTCCTCTGTTTGTTGTTCCTCCTTAGGATGTTTCTGCTGACTTTGGGTACCGAAGCCCTGCTTGCGTCCTATTTTTGCACTTCTGCTTTGGGGTGGTAACCCGCCGGGTTTACGTGTCGCCGTGCTTTTGAAAACGATCACCTTGCACTACCTACGCATAAATACAGGGCAACTACTGCATGTAACTCTATCCCATTTTCAGGCTTCCCTATTTGATTTATTGATTTTAACACCGCTTGCCACCGTTTTCACCTTTTCCTTAATTGTCCTCATATTCCTGCTGCAAGTTAATAAGCTACCCTCGCCAACGTAGATTCTTTAGATAGTCGTAGCATACAAGATACAGAATATTATTGTTGCTTCTCATTAACTATTCCTCAGCAGGCTGTTTACATACATGTGGTTCACATACACACACAATGTCACGGGTTTTTCTTGGTGTTCCTACTGCTCTTCTATCTTCTGTTTGCCTAGGCCTGAAGATATAGGCAGGAACTAACCAAGGAGTCAAACGGGTCTGTTGCTCTGCGAATAAACGCACCTACATAGAGAAAGGTGGATCAGCTCTGACTTCCAACAAAATCACCCCTTCCTGGTCTATTTCAACTGGTCAGTTGGATCTGGATGCCCCTATCCACGGAATTGGAAGAGCCGTAACTTGTCCACAAAAAATCATCAAAACAAATGTGTACCACAACCTGCCTGAATCCTACCACAAGTACCTAAGTTCTGGTCCTGCCTGTCCAGCATCCAATCACCCGCTTAGGGCTTCTAAGCAATCAGGCTTTTCACGCGACAACGCAACTATGACTGCCGCGTGGCACCGGCTGGGTGTTTCGGATCCTCCTCGTTCCAGCAAAGGTTGGGCGGCAGTGCTCCAAGACCCGGTGAGTTTTCACCCGGCAAGCGTTCTCCATATAAAAAACACTTACGTCTGTTTAACGGCACTGCGATGAGGAGCATGTGATTCGCCTCCAAACTAAAGTCACGGACCTACAATTAACCAACCAAACACACCCCCATGGAAGTTACTCAGCAGTTTTCACACTGTCTACTCAACCGAGCACAATTGCAGCCGCACGTATTCAAGCTCGAATAAAGCTACACATGCATCCCTACATAAATTTATGAACTCACATCTTCAATATCCATGGCTAACGCATTACTTTTATGCCTACGCCGACCATTAGTTTACCTTTCACATGACCTTGTTCGCATGGGCTTGGCAAGCATTGTCCGAGAATAGATAATTAATTCGTTTATGCCTACTTAGGACATGGCAGTTCTGCACATTCCCTTTAGGCTCGGTAGGCAACAGAAAACGGGACCACTGACATGAGGCACCAGCTAGCCAGCAGCGTCGTCGACGGTGTCAATAAAGCTAACGTCAGACATTAAAAAGTTGCATACTACTTGAAATATTGCGAACTCCTTCTGCTATTGCCATGCAGCGCCATAACCATGCCGAAGACATCAGTTGAGCTGCAGAGCTCACCAGCTTTCCAGTACGGTGGCTTTTTACTACAAGGCATCAGAAGTCTGTGGGATCATTGCTTTCGTACCGAGTAGCCGAATGATTGTTGCCATAATTTAGTTGCCCCAAGAGCATAAGCTGCTATCGAATTAGCGCAGACGCCTGGAAGTCATATGTTTTGTTATATGCATGAACCTGAGAAATGCGCACTAATGGCAAACACAACTAAGGCAACCAGTTGCTTTTCTTAAAAGGGTGCTTAATTTGACTCGCCAAGCAGCTGCTAAAGCGGACCAGCAGAATATGGTAATTGCACCCGGTAACCAGGCAGAAGCTGTTAATGTTGAAGCAGGCGTCACCTAACTCAAAGTACGGTTTAAATATCAGCTTTATCCATCTATCTTCACTGTATTTCGTCAAGGTTGACCTGGCCGTCGTAATTTTTCTGCCAACAGACTATTGAACAGTCATTTCATCCGGTTTATCGCATTCACCGCTAAATTCCTTGCATCGTTGTCCACCAGCGCACCCTACGCACTCGTTAAACAAAGCATTGTTTAACTCTTAAACAAAAGGTTTCTGTCTTCTAATTACTGTAATCTAGGTTAATGTACCAGGACTGCCATGTTTGAAACGTTGCACATTACGCAATGTGCCTTTCGCGCTTCCTGTTTGCTTCGTAGCTACCGCTGCCTGGTCGTGAAGTGTCACATGACCACTGGTGATCCTTGTACTTAACTATTTCCTTTTGACTCCTCCTGTTATTCGTACCTCCTTTTCTGATATTTACTAACGGGCTTCCGCCTGTTTCTATTTTCTCCTTTCTTCTTAACCGGGTTATTTTATCTACGACGCTTTTATCATGAATGCAGTGTGTTCTAATTTTGATAAGATCTTATACAGGGGAACCTGGATTTTGCCTAGTCCGACTGCATCATTTTCTGGCTACAAAACCAACGCATATGTGTAGTGTCAGCTAGAAGCACAAAACGCGCAGCCACTGAAGCGGTCACACTTTGCGAACCAAACGCTCTCTATGCTTACTAGTAGCGCCGGACCATGCAATTAAACGAAGCATAAATTTTACGAGTCAACATCAATGGCTAAAACGTGTAAAAAATTTCTATTCCACTTAGAAATTTAAGACGTCTAACCGGGAAAGCATGAAGACTGATATGGTAGTAGCACCACTACTGTCTGTACTAACCATTATCTCGCAACCTGGGTGGACGGATGTAATGAAGCCCAAATGCGTCAGTAACTAGCTACTCAACTCTGTTCCTTTCGTCTCTAAACCATATACCTTTGCATGCTATACGGTAACTAAGTATGCATCAACAATCAACGCACATCTGCCCGCTTTCGCTTGTACCAATAGCTTTAAAAATGAGCAACAAAAATAGAACATTGATACGATACGTAGAAGAAAACCAAGGCAAAGCAATTTCCGTAGAACATTTTGTGTAAATTACTTTAGTTCAGAAATAAGGGTACACTAAAATGTACCGCTCGTCTGTGGACTCACCATAGTGTTCATATTTCCAAATATGTAAGTCACTTTACCCGACTTTGTACGGTTTGTGAGCGCAAGGTTGGTCTGAACCTTGTCGGCACAGAATAAAACCAATGATATAAAGCAATGCGGAAGACGTACTGCTTTATCATGTGCTTAGTAAAAATAAACAACGTGGGAGAAAAACTTACATAGGTGGAAGGAATATACCACGGAAGGAAACCTTGAAGCAATAAATTACTTTGGCTGAACACCAGCTGAGTGTATTGGGTGGCCAGGTATTGTTGTTTACTTCCTGTTATTGTGAGGTTGATAAGGTTTAAGAGGTGGAGGCAAGCAATCGTGGGTTTCTATAGCTCCGCTGAACAAACATGAGGTCGTCCAGTAGACAGCGATTACTATTATTTACAGATAGGATAGTAGTTGTAACAATCTTTCTAAGTTTTCGGTTGCCGTGCGCTCTATGGTCCCAAGTGCAACCTGAGCACATTAAAAGCAAGGTTGCATGGTCTGCAGTTCGTATCCTCTCTGACCTCACATAGGCGTAAAGTAGCCGGGGGAGAATGAATGTGATGATTTAGGAGACCAGGCTGTTTTAGCTTGCGGCTTTAGACACCTACAAGGACCGTGCCGAACAGCCAAGGTCGTCTTGCAGTACCGTCCCAGGTCGGGCTCCTGTATAGTCCTCACCAGCCGCGGTCCGTAGTTTTATTTGGTCTAGTGGGCTCGTGGCATATATGTGTATTTTTGCACGAAAGTATTTTTGCTACTGATAGTTCAAAATCACTGTCAAATACACGTAGCAGCATAAGATGCATTTGCCGTTTACTGATCGTCCACCATTGCTTGTTGCCTTGGCATAAAGCAGAACAGTCCGCCCTAAAGCACTTCTATGGTCGTTAAAAGGCGGCAAAGGTTAAGCGCTGCCCCGAACACTGGCTATTGTGAAATAACACAGTCTAACTTAGGGGTATTATAAAATTAGCCCCAAACACACACCTAAATACTTTGCTGAAGGAGGAAACTTCCGAGCCATCAATGAACTAGGTTCCTAGTTCCATACACCTGCAGCATTTAGAGAAGTATGAGGTGGCCTAAGATGTTGCAAGCCTTAGAATAGTCCAGATAGAAGGATTCAGTGCCGGTTCCGCTCTTGGCTATTTCTGTCCAAATGCAATCTGTCATCAGTAATTTGGTAGTATATGAACGCTGAGGACGGACGGTATGTATATTGCGTGCTATAACGTTAGAAACCTTAAGCTAGCCCAAATTTGCTTCATCTATGCTCGAAGTCACCAAATTTGACAACACCGAGAGGTGAAGTACTGGGCGACGTTTAGCCGATATACAACTGCCCTTACCCGTGATAATCGGATGAATGTTACCCTTCTTTCACAAGCTGTGGCCCCGCTGTTAATCCCGGAAACTTTTAAAATTTGAATTTAGATCACCTAACCTCGTGGCTGCCACTTTCATTAGTTTTGGTGAAACGACTTGGAAACCATATTACTATGGATGCAAAACCATCTCAGTTTCCTTAGATTGGCAATGGAAATAAAAGTGACGTGTATAAATTGAAATCTGAGGGGTAGGTACAGGTTTGTGATCCACACTGTTAGCGTGTCGGAGTATTAAAGTTTACCAATGGCGTAAAACGGTGGTTTGATCCTCGTCGCTTGGAGCGCCTTCATTGGCTAAGATTGGTGAGGAAGCAACGGGCTTCAAACTAGGTAGGATGCTCATGTTAGTACAGAACAGTTATGTTATCCCAATACCCATTTGCAGAGCTCCCTTGGTGTATAATTTGTCCTCATGGACAAGGGTGGCACAATTATTACAATGCACTAAATAGTTGCTGCAGTTCTCATTGCTGGAGCTTGATCGGTGCAAATGTCACGTTGCGTTTCTTACCGCAATGCCTTTTGCGTTCGGTTCCAAATGCGTGATGGAAGTGCTTTAGAAGAAAAGGCATGGTTATTGGTGCGGATTTAATCGGAGCACTGAAATTGCGAGCAAAATCCAATCAGCAGCAACAATGGAATATTGGCCGAAACCGCACAGCTGAAAACTCCAAAACCTTTTGTTAGTATGTCGTAGTGCGTGAGTGTACAAAACAAGTCAATCTGTGCTCGCGGATAGTGCAATAGTACAAATACTCGTAACGTATGGCATCTTGATCACCCAGCCTTAGATGACTACTGTTGGCTTGTCAAATATCTTCTCAGCGTTCTTGAGCACTAAAGGAAGCAGAGGTTCATTTCTTGGTCTGTTTCGGGTAGGCAACCTGACATGGCTGAAGAGCGGATTGCTTGTAAATGGTTTCTGCATGTGGTCCAAGAATTGTCATTGGGTTGTACCGAGGCTTCCAGATTGTAAACATTTAATTCACCCGAGATAAACACGTGGCTGCAGCTTTGTTGCAGGAACCTCTGCAACGCAACAGTCCATCGTTGCAGGTGTCATTAGAATAGGATGAATAAGCGTCACAAAGCGAACTTGGTAGCTCCTTTGTTGCAGAATGCTCCAGATGGAGTCCATGATCCACTCTTCCGGATTGCTCATCGGTTCGCAGGGCAGGTAACGGTGATAGTACAAGAGTACCTCACTGCGCCTGCGGTGGGGATTACTACATAAATGGTTTATTCCAGAGTAAGTGAGTGGTACCAAAGAAGCATGACGACACAGAAGCAACACGCATAACTGTGTGGTAAGTGTACAGGTGACTGGCCTCAATTATATGACCGTAACCTATTCTCACTTTTTATATAACGTACGCTCCTGGATAACAGTAATAAAACCTTGCAAGCTAGATTGTACAAGTGACCTGCCGAAAACATTTCAGCAGTTGGTAACCGTCCGAAGTGCATCACCTAAAGGTTACTCAATGATGCGCTCTGACATTGCAGCGGAATAAATATTTGGTTCCGTAAGACAAATAGGTGGTTATGGTAAGTGATTGCAACAAACAAACTAATTTTTTCGTCTGCTGGACAATTGCAAATAAGAATGACAACACTTACGGAAGATGCTAGAGACGCTACAAATAAATATTTTTCAGTTGCTTGGATCATGTCGCCCTCAACCCGATCGCCAGCCAGGAAATTCGCTTTTGTACCGCTCGTTAGCCGGAGGTCATTTCCGAGCCCGTCAGAAATCTTGGAATTGAGGTTATTGATTGTGAAAATAGTAGATTCATCTCTGCGGTAATGCAAGAACCTGTGACCAAATACAACCACATTTACTTTTAAAAAGTAAGCTATCTGCATCACTTTACTAATTGGGCTAAGATGATGTTGCGGGTAGGGCGGTGATGGCTGAGATGCCACTGGCGGCAAGGAAAATGGCGAGTAGGTGTTGTTAGGGGATTGAACTTATGCACAAAACGTATGGGTGCAGTACTCCTTTCTTGGGCGTACATGGCTTCTGTAATGCTTCCGCTGAGCATCGGCGTTGCACATGCAGCGACCTATGAGGGAGGCCGCTTTCCGTGATTTGGTTACTTAGACGTGCACCTGCTGTGAAAGATGAGACCCGTGGAATACCGTGAAACCAACACTTTGGCTAGTGTATGGTGCTGGAATTGAGTGTTAGCTTGTTGGTCCCATAAAGCATAAATGTTCTGTGATTTGCCGCCGCTGGCACCATACTTCTCCCACTTTTACTCTTCTTTGGTGCATTATCCTAGGGAATGAAATATACTACTTTTACATTGACTACGAAGAAAAGATGGCGCCCACGTATCAAACATCCGCAGTAGGCAGTAATATAACTTAGGAGCAATACTGAATTTAGCACGCTCGCTTTACCACGTTAATAATGACAGCAGCGTAAACTGATATGAGTCGTGCTTTTTGCACTGCTTGCTTGCGTCCGCTTAGCCAAGAACCTAGTTAACCCGATGGAGGAGCTTTCATTACATGAGCCTTAATCGTTTGCGATATGCTCATACGAGAAACCCTGTTGAACAATTGTTCCCTCATCCATCAAATCTACATTTTCTTTTTCATTCCAAACGCTTCATTTTCTGATGACACTACTTTTGTTCCCAATTAAGTTGCAAGCCTAGCTCCAACGCGCTGACTTACCTGGTGTTTTCTGAACAGCCTTCTGCCTTGTGATATGCCCAGATTTATGAGAACCAAATGTTTTAGGCTTTGTCTACACAATGGTCTGTACACATCACCCAGCGAACGTCGTTGGCTTTTACATTCTTTTTTAATAGAACCATTACTGTCCCAACAATTTGCTTTCCTATCTGCGCTCTCGGTCTGCCCTCCTTCTGCACTTGCACGGATAAATTTGCGTCTGTCAGTACGTGTCTTGACGCAAGCATGTAGCCGCCTCTCGCCCATCATGCATCAGCAGGCAAAAATTATGGATGTATCCTGACTGCGACTAACAAAACATATAATCGGTCAACAAGCGGCAGTGCCAGTTACAGTTAGTCTTTTGAATGGATCGACGGCAGTGTTCCAGGACATGATGGGTTTTCGCCTGGCAAGCATTCGCTCTATAAAATGCCACAAATATCTGGGTAACAACACTGCTACGTAACGGATGTGACTCGTCACCGAATAAAGTCACAGCCGATTAGTTCACACTGGCAAGCTGAATAGAATCCTATATCACCATGCTTGATACCCATGGACACCATCGTAGCAGCACATTACGTTGCCACGTATCCTTCTGCGCGTTCACCGTTGTCGTTTACGCTACACTCACATGAACACAACCTACCGTGTAATTGCGATTGGTCTTGTTCTTCACCAGATATTTCCTGCTTGAACCTTTCTACTACTTGATCTGTTCGCGGCTGAAACTTTACTGCAAGTTAAGACAGACCAACTATGCTATAAGAACCTTCCAGAACATGTGAGCACGGGATTTCTTCATATTTACTTCCGGATATTGGTACAGTTGCAACCATTAACTCTGAACAATCTCACTTGGCACTGTCAAAACTGCCATGAAACGTCTGTATATTTGCACTTAGTTGCTTACGCCGCCGTGGGCATGCCCCACATAATCACAATAAATATTTATTTATTATCTATTTATTTATGTATGATCTAGCCTCGTCTGACCGGTTGCTTGCGTGCTGACCGTAACCGCATTTCAGACACGCAAGCGATCTAGCCTCTGCAGACTCAACACTCTGTCTCATATTCTAAGAGCATCGCTGAGCATGTTGCCCACCTATTCATATAGCTATTTTAACCCCGGCCTTTTTCTTATGATACACTACTTTCATTCCCTCATTACCTTGGAGCCTTTGTCTCAACGCACTGATATAATTGGTCGCTTTTGAACGGCCTCGCGCTTCCTGACCTCTCCCAGACGTCTGAGAAAAATTGACTTAGGACCTGCTGACCCAACATCTTGTAACCTTCATTTTAAGAGCATTTATGGTGAGTATTCACCTTTATTATTATTTCCTCTTTCAGTCTTAACACCTCTACTACTGCCGACGCTTCCTGTTAGTATTCAGACTTTAATAACATGGCTTAAACTCAATAAGCCGACCTTCCAGTTTCGTCTCACTGGTCCCCTGCATTCCGACTACTGAGAACTTACCGATAAAAGATTGACAGGCCAACGCTCTTTTACACAACTTCACGAAGTTCGTTGGCTTGTCCAATCGGCCTTAATAGAACCTTTTCTTTCCAAACCCCATGTTTTCCTTTAGGTACTGTCTGTTTGCATTCCTTCTTCAGTTGTCGTTAACTTACTAGTGTCCGTCTGCCACGGCCTTCTTGGAAACCTAAAACTTTTGCATTGAGTCAACATGTCGCTGTCCTTCCTTTTGAGCGGTACCTACTTTCCATATTCAGCGCACCTTATCTACCTCCCTCCTGGATTCCACATGTGATGCATATTTGCCTTGGGACCCCTTAAATGCAATTTGACTTTTCTTCAGCACTCATAATTTGGAACACTAATGCATTCTCTACTGATCCGTGACCTGCTCGCATCTCCATGTATTTCGTCATTTTGCTGAAACATGGCTTCACACTGGCAAGTCAAAAGGCGCCATAGTTCACTTTTCTCGTAACGTTCTTAACACTGACAATTTTACATCTGCATATACAGTCGTCCCTTTTCTTTCTACGACTTCACCGTTGAGCTTTGCGTTACGGACAGACGATCCAAGTAGATCATCACAACTCTGTCGCCTTTGCTCTTCTATAACTTTCCAAGCAATCATCATGGATTATTCAATTAGTTTTGGCGGTGGTATGACTGCAATATATGGCAGGCTGCATATGTCCTTACAAACCGGTCCCCTCCTCATGACAGCCCAATTTTTCATTTTATATTTGTACCATTCTACAGTTCCATTCATGAATTTTGAAGAATATTCTCTTGTCGTTGTCACAATTTCTACAATATGTCAGTACAGTTGCACCTAACTTAGCATGCCTCCTTGGGCACGCCACGCGTATTCGAAACTAAATATTAAGTTAGTTGTTCATGTACAAGGCATTCAACTAGAAATAGCATGGTAAATTAGGCAAAATAGTTCAATCATAGTAAAAACAGATCATGTGCTGGACTACCTTGCGGAGGCATTTCATTCGTCAGTTTGTGTGGCTCTTTGATTGTTGCCCATTTTCGCGAGATTGTCACCAGTATAGCGCCAAGCACCCGAGGAATCACCCAACGCTGCGACAGTAGTTCAATATATTTTGCAGTGTTCCTTAACCTGGATATACTTCGGAGTTTATCCGCTGGCTAACCGAACAAACAGGGGGTGCCACCTGGGTGGCTCAGGTTAAACCCGTTCCAGCGGCGGTGTTTCAGGACATGGTGGGTTTTTGCTTGGCAAGCGTTTTTCCCATTAAAAGCCACAACTGTCCGCTTAACAATCCTGTGATATGACGGCTGTGACCCGCTACTAAATAAAGTCACGGCATTTTCGCTCCCGGAGGATCCTCATTTCACAAACGTCATCTGATTCCAAGAGTTGCATTGATCCCTTATTGCGATGACAAACACAGCAAACAAACTCACGACTTCAGTCACGCTTCACAATTTCACGCACCTTGCCCACTAAGACATATATATATATATATATATATATATATATATATATATATATATATATATATATATATATAGAGGGACAGAGTGTTACTGGATGATATGCCATATCGTATACAATTACCGAACATGATAATGTAACGGTGGACAAATTTCAACACTAGTTTATCCATATGGACGCAAACATTTGCCACTTCACCGTTGAAGTTTTCCTCACATGCACTTCCCATTTATGCATGCAGCCCCGTGTGCCTACTGCGAACAATAGTCTGTAAAACTTTGATCATGCCAGACAAGGCGTGCCGAGATGCTTTTGAAAATAAACTAATTATTTAATTGCGTACCTATTGACCGGGCAACCTATTGGTTAACTTGCATAGATACAAATTTCCGGATGAATGAGCAATTGGTTTTAGTTTGCCTAACAATAAATCCTTCAAGTCCTTTTTACTTGGAGCTCGCCTGTTGACAGAACGTCAACCGTTATACAAGGACCTTTCATTTGACTTTAAAAACAGGTTCTCCTGCCGGTGCAAAGCCAGGACGTTTGGCTTCGGCCATTTCTCGCTACTGGATAACTTTTACTTGCTTACTAATCAGCCGGAGCTCTACACTTCGCTTTGAACGTTAAATGGGCTGTGCGTGCCTATATTTCCCATCCATTTTACGACTTACCACTGGAGGAGCATCGCTTTGTTTTTGGGACAATTCGATAACTTTCATGGCTTCAATAAAACCAATATATTATTATGTATCCCCGGAGACTTCAAGTGGTTCTGCAGCCGATCAACACAGCACCTACAAAAAGTATCCAATTCATGACTTACCAATCGGCCGGTGGCCGAGTGGTTGGCACGTTTGCTTTCCAACCATAAGGTCACCGGTTCGAATCCGCGTAGGGGTGGGCGTCCTCGCGGTATACTCAGCCCGCGCGCGACTGGTGGTGGTCGCGCGGCAGCGAAGCGCCGTTACAGCGTATAAGCTGACACATTTCAATCGGGCCCATCTATTAATTTAGGACATACCAGGACCCAAGAACGAAACAGGTGCTCGCCTAACGCCAACGGAAAAATGGGACAAAACTTGGCTGGGAATAATCGAGCAACTAAACGCTCAACAATCCGCATATCCAGTTACTACCTGTCACTCACTGGATTGGCGGCAGTGTTTGAGAACGTCGTGCCTTTTGCCCGGCAAGCTTTCTCCCTATAAAAGCCACGTATGTCCGTCTACGAGCACTACGGCGTGGCGGATGTGACTCGCCACTGAATAATCTCACAGCCCATGGCTTTACACTGACAAGTCAACAAGCATCATACTTCACCATTGTTGAAACCTACGTCACACTGACAACTCTACATCTGCATATACTGTTGTCTCTAATCTTCCTAGGATTTTCACGCATATGCGGTCGTCTCTTTCCTTTCTAAGACGTCACCTTTGCGCTTTGCGTTACTGACAGACCAACTCAGTATATCGTCACAACTCTCTCGCCTTTGATCTTCTATTATCTACTAAGCGATCATCATGGATTATTCATTTATTATTGGCTGTTGTATGACTGCAATATATGGCAGGCTGTATACGTCTTTACAAACCGGTCCCCTCCTCACGACAGCCCAATTTTCCTTTTTAGATTTGTACCATTCTACAGTTCCAATCATGAACTGTTGAAGAATTTTCTATTGTCGCTGTTACAATTTCTACAAAATGTCAGTACAGTTGCACTTACCTTAGCCTGCCTCCTTGGGCGTGCCACGCATAGTCAAATGTAAATATTCAGTTATTTACCTTTAAATATGTTATCTACATGGAATAGTAGGCTTTCAGTAGAGGTGCATAATACAAATATATTGATAATAATACTGTTGTGATAAATAACATGCTTGTAAAACTTCAGTTGCCTGACGGTTAAATCAATAAGTAAATAGTTATGCTTGACCACGCGATGCACGCCTCCAAGCATGCTCATGGTAAGTGTACAGTGAGTGCTTTAGCAACGTCCAAAATATATATGAATTGACATATCTGTGGTCCAGGAAGGTGTGTAGGTGGAGAGGTGCAATTGTTTTTAGCTGTGTTACTTAGGTTCTTAAATGTGCTGCTGCAACCTTCACGGTGTTTGATCACGTCACTACTGTCAGAAGGGTAGTCTGAAATCTCTGGCTTGGATACGAGTGTCCGGATAAGCAAAAGGCAGTGACTTGGATTTGTGCCGAGTTACAACCACCAAGCTGCAGTGTTGTTAGACAGACCCACTGGACTTTTATAGAGTGGATCAATAATAACACTTTAGGTGCCTTGCTAGAGAAGGTAATAAACGTCAGGTAGTTGTGAAGGGATGATTATATGGACCAAGGTGAATGAAACGTTTGAAGGAAGTGTGATAATATCGTATATCATAATCCGCATATAAGTTAACCGAAAATGGGAAAACGTGCTCTTAGAATTTGTTTAATACCAAGTGCCAGTTTCCACTACGCAGTCATGTCCTGAGTGTAACTAAGATACACGGATAGGTTAAAAATAATGGAAACGTGTAATTATATTTTTTCTTAATAATAAAATCCGTATATATAGGTGATACATATTTACTTGTTACTAAATAATAACTGATTATGCAGCGTAAACAAGGAGCAGTAGAAATAGTTGGGCACGGGTGTAGGGCAGTGTGAACCAGAATTCTTGAAAGCAATGGTAAAATGCAAATGAAACAACTAGCCTCGATTGTGCAATAATTTCAGGTAATGGAAACAGAACTCTTTAACATTTGGCAGAGCGGAAAAGCACATTTGTGCTTACTGATATTTAGGCAATTAACCATGACAGCTATAACCTGTATGGCGTTGATGTGTAGGGAAAGATGTAAAATGGTGCAAACCAACCAATGGCTTATCCAAGTTTACAAAGGTTAGATGGCATCCGATGTAAATACTCCACTTTGCTAGCTTTTATGATGTAAACGGTTGGACTGAGAGATTAGGCTATACTTTAGGCGTCGTTGCATATGTGGGGTGGTAACAACGCAGGCGTAGTAACTCAGGACTAAACGGAAAGGAGTAAACTCAAACTTGCGAACCTGCACTTCATATGGAGCGACGTTTAAACAGTTAACCAATAATCCTGGCTTTGTTGGTGAGCGTATTCGGTATTGGGAGCGCGCAAAAGTTGAACACGGTAGAATAGCATTTAGACATAAGTAGCGCCGTTGCATCCTTCTCTGTAAAAAATGGATACAGGTAATTACAAATACATAAATACTTGGTTATATTCTCGACGGAACGAAACACGCCAATATAGGCGGGATTAAGTGATTGACAGAGCCATAGAAACCATAAAAACCTACGTACATCACACGACAGAATTACTTGTAGGCAAACTAGATAACTCTAAAATTGTACATACTTTTACGTAAGTATGATGCAAGGATGAAGAGCATGATCTCTGGTGTCAAAGAGAAAGGTGGCGCCTAAGCACTGTAAGATCACCAAGTGTTTCTGTTACGGAAATGCTAAGTGTGGGTTTGTATGATTCCGGAAATTGAGCTCATTTCTTCCGTGGGCGTAGTAGTTGGATAGAGTGTTGGATATACACCTTGTGGTAACAAATAACGGATATTATGATCATTCTCCTGTGAGCCGGTGGACAGTAACTTTATTTCGGTGGCGAGTCATCCGCTACGTCGCAGTGGCGTTAAACAGATATTTGGGGCATTTTATAGGAAAACGCTTGCCAGACAAAATCCCACCATGTCCTGGAGCACTGTTATCAACCACAATTTAGGTAACATTGTGACACTTGTAACGCTGTTTTGGGACCGATTTTCCGAACGGCTATTTGCAGTCCTGTTACACCCAATTTTCCGGTGGCTCAGCGTAAAGCATAGTCCTGATTCACCAGTAACGGTTAGGGCAGGCGGCACTGTTTTGAGGTTGGCTGCGTAAATTGGGTGGCTGCGTTATGCATGTTAGTATTGAACACAACTCATAAGCAGTATCGTTGTCGGAGCAAATAACTCGCGCGCCCGGGTGGGTGTCGCTGGCCGGTCCCCGTGAGATAACCATCGCAGGTGAGTGGGAAGCTTGCATGGAGATAAAGCTTATTTAAGTGGATGTTTAGAACGGCCGAGGAGCTTGCTATGGTCTTTAAAATCGGGTATGGCTGAGCGCGGTGGGGTATACCACAGACAGGATACATTCATAAGGTATAAAAGCTGCATACCGCAATAACGGGGGGAGTGTATTATCCGTGCTAGAATTGCGCCAATTATATGGGGATTCTAATACCAGGAGAAATAATCCACTAGCGAAATGAGCGGAGCAAAACCCCTCGGCAACGCGAGTTGAACACTTGCAGGGAGGTGAAATTTTTTATTCAGGACATGTTCCAAAAGTGAAAACGATTTGCTCTAAATTGTTCAAGCCCATGGAGGATACGGATCAAATGGCTTCCTGTAATTATAATAGATAAGCTTCCAGGGGTATAGGAATTGGTGGTAGACCACACTGACGATGTGTGTAACACATCAATCGGATACTGACGCCAAACAGATAAAAATGTTGGTAACAGGAGAACTTAACTACCAGCACGGTGGAAGGAGCCTGATCCCTTGGCATCGCGAGTAAGTTGATCATTTGCAGGAAGATGAAGCTTTTTCTGGTAAAGTTCCGGAAGTAATCATGAGTTGAACCCAAATGTTCAAACCATTGAAATATACGGATAAAAAAGCTTTCTTGAGGTGATGTTCCGAAGGTGAAAATGATTGGCATGCAATCGTTCAAACCACTAGATTCATATCAAGAGGACAGAAAGCCCGAGGTGTGGTCCGAGATATTCCCATATATCTATAGATCGTATTTATAGATACGACTGTTCAGGTAATTTTATTCAACACCTATTCAGGTCGCGCGGGGGAACAAGGATTAAAAGGTCACAGAAAGAAGGGACCTTAAACATAAAGAAAGGAGTAAGAAATGCTGGCGACCTCAAGCCTTGTCGAACATTTTGTTTCATATGTGTGTCTATAAAAGTTGGCGTCATCTGTTTGCGTATGCCTTCTAATACTGAATGAAAATATAAAACCCGTGTGCAGAAACTAGGTATCAGGATTTCTGGAGCCGTGCATCAAAGGAAAGAAGGTGCATTACCCAGCTGTGACAAGAAAGACTGTCTCATTGGATCGGTGAGTACTTAGACCAAATGCTGCAGCCATGTAATCGTGGCGATGCTGGCAAAGCGGTTGAGCTAACTCTGGGCAATATGGTGGCACAGCAGCGACAAAATAGACTAAGTGAACATCCTGTATGTTGAGCTCTACGGCGTCACAGGTAACCTATATAGACAGAGATAAGTGAGAGGGAAGTTTCGGGCTTTATTACGTTGGAGAAACTTACCTTAGTTAAGAGATTATTGGGCATGCACTGCGAAAATCTCCGTTAAGAAGAGGAGCATCAATCTTGCATAATTAATAACTGTAGTTGAAGGGAAGGTAGAAGAGGAGATCCCGCGATACCGTGAACCTGCGGATGTGAAGTAAAATGTGGCAGCGGTGCCATACTGGTTAAGTGAACCACTCGAATTGAAAGGAGTTAGATATCAGATATATAGCTGACATGAATGATATAAAAAACGGTGTTTAACCGTTTGTCGTTTACAGTTAGATAGCGGAATAAATTTAATGGGGCACTGTATAATGACAGTAGATGTAGCCTAGTGGAACAATCACAAATTGGTGGTGGTTATAAAAGACACCTAGTGCACAAGGCTACGAGACCGTGAAATTTCTTCTACGTTGTTCCGTGTCCAGATTGGATGCCATTTGATCAGCGATGGCAGCGTGGATGTTGGCGGTTAACGTTCATCATTGGTGGCTACTTGCTTATTGAAGGAAATGTGTTCAGATGCAGCGTGGCAAGACAGCAGTATAGACTGCGCACGGGCATATGTTGAATGAAGCTAACGGATTGGTGCACGAAACTGCAGCCAATGGTCCTCTGTATATCACCAACCGTTAAGCTGATATCTCAATAAAGCAAGCAAACGACGTTTATCACATTCACCAAAATTCAGGTCATTGCGGTTGAGCATACGCAGCGCTCGGAACAACTTATTATAGAATCAAGCCGTGTTTATTCAGTTTGTGGGTTTGCTCCAAAAATAAGCCGTCGTGACGTCAATTTGACGTAAATAAGCGCATTAGAATGGATGGCAAAAGCATGCGTATGTTTATCTGCGCGGAAGCAGCATTGGCTTGCTTGTCTAAATGTGTCGACATGGATAAGGCAACCAAGAATTGTTTAACAAACTACAGTGTTTTAATAGCACGAGGAGCTAGTAATGACAGTAACATATGAGAGACTTGATTAGCCTTCTCACAGAAACCCCGTGATGCCTCAGCCATGCGCTTACTTGTGGCAGATACCAGGTTCCAATCGGACGCGACTAGAAAACAATGATATGTTCCAGGCGGCGGCAGCGCGCCACGGCGAAATAATGGGTGCTATAGCACTGCCTACTTGGACGGCAAGTACATTGTCTCTATTCATAGCATCATATTCCACGATAAGCAGTATCCAGGTTGACGGAACGTGTGCCTTACCACAGAAGAAAATAGCGTACGCTGCAGACGATGTTATTGGCGCCCTTGACCAACGATTTTCCTTATGTGTGAGACACAGCTCACGCTAAACGTTTACTAGTTTATAATTAACTAAATAAATGGTATATGCTCTACAACTCGAGTCACACTTCTTGAGCATGCTCAAGACAAAGCAACACGAATAATCAATAAATGTACCGAAACGTACACTTTTACCGGTTAAGTTGCAGTTAAGTTGTATGAAACCATATAGGATGGTATGTGTATCCAGGGCTGTTGACATTTGTAGCTGAGCTGCTGCATTTTGATGGTTTTCTGTCGGAACGTAATAGTAGGAAAAGGCCAAAGAAACCCTTCTAGTAGATGAATGACATATACAGGTCGGGTAGTACCGCCTGGAGTCAAGGAACAATAACGTTATTTGGTGTGGTGTCGCATCGGCCACGTCGTCGTGTTGCGGGAAAACCGCTTGTCTAGCGAAATCCCACCATGTCCAATTTATCTAACAATGCCTCTTCCACATATCTCTTGACTGGAGGACTTTCGACTACGGAAGGCACATTCTCCTGCCAATATAAAGCTTGAACAATCGGTCATTCTAAGCTCTTCAATCCGCTTTGACCGCTCAAATGGCCGTGGTTACCACAATCTCTAATCAATTTCACTACATACCCCGGGGGATCTGCGATTCTTTCTTCGGAACCTATCCTGTCCTCCAAGACTTCAACATATTTCAACGTATATTCTTCGAGGCTTCACGTGGTTCTGCAGCTGACCAACACATCATATCCAGAAAGAATGCTTAGTTCCTGACCTACCGATCTGGAACAGGAGAGGACCCAGGCACGCAATGGCCACTCGCATAGCGCATCAGTCAGCAGAAAAATGGGACGCAACTTGACTGCGAATAACGAAGCAAAAGAACTTTCAACAAGAAACATAGCCAGTTACAACTTGCCATCCAATGGATTGGCGGCAGTGTTTCAGGACGTGGTGGGTTTTCGCCTGGCAAGCGTTCTCCCTATAAAAAGCCACAAATGTCCGTTTAACAACACTGCAACGTGGCGAATGTGACTCGCCACCGAATAAAGTCACAGCCCATAACTTCACACTGGCAGCTCAATTAGAATCACCATACTGGATAGCTTGCTCTTCAATTATCTTCAAATGGATCCCTCAGGATTTATCTATAATTACTCGAGGTATGACTGCGATATGTGGCAGAGCGATTATGTCCAAACAAATGGATCCCGATCCCACTACAACCCAATCGTTCTTTCGCATGTTCACCATCGCACAGTCCCAAGCGTGGACATATGAACAATTTTCTACTGACACTACAGTTCCCATAAAATGTCTGTACAGCTGTACATACCTGATCATGCCTCAATTGGCGTGCCTCGCATAGTCGAGAATAAATATTTATTTATTTATTTATGTCCTAAAGCCACCGGCGCCGTACCATATGCTGGAACGAGCTTTACTCCAACCACCTGGCTGGCACCACGGGAAGGATGTTCGGCGAGCCGGCCGTCAATCTATTCATCGACTGGCTTTGCGCTACGCGTGCTGACGATTGGCCGGATATTCGCACACGTCTTCTCCCACTATCAGCTCAGGCATTCCCCGTGCATCGCGGCCATAGTACCGTTTCTGAATGGTCACTCGTCGTCGCAGATTGTTCTGTAATCGTCCGCGCTGTGGCGAAACTGGGCGCAAAAATGTGGCAGACGCCGGCATCAGCGTTCTAGTCCTTCGGCTGTATAGGAGCTGCATCAAGGTGCAAGGTGTTGTACTGTTTACTGCTTCGACCTCTTCCGGATTATGCTCGGGTACCGCCAGATAAGTTCTTGACAGCGCATGGGCGATGAACACCTGTGCATCAGGCGTATATACAATATCTCCGTCGTACTTCTGAGGCCGGATAAGCATACGCTGAAGACAATGAGGAACGATGAGCAGCGGTTTTCGGTTCTTTTCCCCAAATCCACGTTACTCCTTTGTGAGTTCACTTCCTGATCGCCGTCATGATATCAGCGAGTCTTAGCATAAAACGGTTCAAGTAGTTCACCATACCGTTTAAGCGATGGATTCCCTTTACGTCATTAGGAGGCGGCATCTCTCGATTTGCCTTAATTTTTCCTGGATCGACCCTGACAACTTTTGTTGTTAGCAAATGCCCCTGAAAAATCACCTCGTCTATCCGAAATTCAATTTTTTCACTTTTATGCTTGCTTTTATTTTTCACACAACGCTGTAAGAAACGGTGGAGATTAGCGTCATGCTTTTCTTCTGTCGAGCCATAGATCAAAACATCGTCTGCCGCGCACATTACACCATCTAAATCGTCTACCGCTTGCACCAATCGCTTTTGAAAAATTCCACTTTACATATTCTAGACAAACGGTAAACGCAGTCAATAATAACGCCCGAACGGTGTTGCAAAGGTAGTAAGGAAACTGGATTCGTCCTTTAAACTACGTGCCAGAATGAGAAAGCGAGGTTTACCTTAGTGAAACAATTAGCTTTGACCAAACGCAGCAAAATGCCTGCTAAGGTAGGTAGCGCGTATTGTTCTCTACGCAAGGTCTCATTCAACGGAGTTGGGTCAATACACACATGCAGTTCGCCCAAAATCTTCGTAGTAATTGCCACCTGACTAACCCAGTCGGTTGGCTCGTCGAATTAGGCAGTCACACCCTCACACTAATTTGCTCAATTCAGCGGAGAACCCGTAACGCAGTGCAACTGGAACTCTACTGGCCGGTGGCGCTGTCAATCGTATCAAAGAATCTAAGGACAAGTGAGCGGTTCTCTCAAACTTTGCTAAATCTGGGCTAAACACAGACGGGTACTGGTCACTAATATCGATTTCTCCTTCGCAATCGTGCACAAAACGATCATGCTTAAAAACAACAAAACCAAGAGACTGGATCGAATCAATGCCGAGAGTCGGAGTGAGCTCCTCCTGAGCATGAAGTCCCTATAAGGCTCAGCGACCATTGTGTCCTCCGTTTCGATTTTACACGCTTCTCCGAAAAACCCGTCAGCACGTCAACTCATAGCAAACGCTGAACTGATTACGGAAAGTTGAACCTTTTCATTTCCGCTAACAGCTGGTCACCCGAGCCCCAATCCAGTGCCGACAGCGTGTGGTCAACCTTCGGCCTTACCCTACGTGAACTCTGCTCCACTACCACGACCTACAAACAAGTTGTCATAGGGAAGAAACGCACAGCAATCATCCGAAGTCGTATATGGAAGTGGATTGCCTCCAGGGACACGGCATAAAGAAACCGTCGCTCCATCCCAAACGGCTACTTCAGTAGAAATATTACCGATCCATCCGTAACCAATACTTTCATCTTGTCGCAAAGTAAGACGTGAGGCATAAGCGTAGCTTATGCGTCAATTTTCATCCAATGCTAAAGCCTTGTATAGTCACGTCAGCAGTCCTCGACAAGCCAAGCACAATGTCACCTCCCTGACGAGCTCACAGGGCTCACAAAGTCAAGCGAACGAGGCAGCAGAAGTTCCTGTGCCAGCAGTACATATCCGCATTCTCCGTTCCATCAATTCATACAACGACAGTATCTTCTTCGGTTCCATGGCGACTGTTCAGTTCACTCCGGAGAGGGTCCTGGCGAAACTCAAATCCCTGCGGCTAAGGCCTCTCCTGGCGCTGTTGGCTTCCACCCAAGACTCTTGCGAGCGTGCGCTGCAGCTCTAGATTTACCCGTAGCGGAGCTGCTCACCCACTTATTCTCGCAAGGCAAAGTTCCCAATGATTGGAAATGTGGAACTATTACTCCAATCTACATAGGCGGTACTCACAAAGACCCGGCCAATTACCGACCGATAACTCTCCTTTCTACGATCTTAAACGTGATGGAATCGATCGTCTCAGACGCTTTAATGGACCACATGGAGGCCCAGAAACTGCTCTCCGGTTGTCAGCACGGCTTTCGGCAGTAACGGCCTTGCCTGAGTAACCTGCTACTTGCCAGGGATAGCTGGACGGCTGCTGTCGACTCTGGCCTAGAAACGCATGTCCTATTCTTGGATTTCGCCAAGTTTTCGCCAAGGTCGACCACAACATTATACTACAGAAACTGTTGTCTTACGACGTTTTAGAGGCCTTGATGGACTGGATCCGGAACTATCTCCAAAACCGAACCGTCCAAATACGCGTCAACGGAGCGTTGTCCCCCACATCCTTGCCACAAGCGGAGTTACACAGAGGTCTGTTCTGGGACTGGACCTCCTCCTAGCCTTCATTGATGAAGTCACACCGCAAGTGGAGTCTTCGCTGCTGCTGGATGCGGATGACGAGAAGCTGTGGCGCACAATTAACATTTCGAACAATGCTCACGCACTTCAGCTGGACCTCGACCGTCTACACCAGTGGTCCACGCGGAAGAACTTTCCATTTGACACTTCGAAATGTCGCGTCCTTTCTACCCGCCCGTCTGCTTTTTCCCCTATATATTTCCTGGGGGCGTCTATGCTCCAGATCTCGTCAGCCGAAAGAGACTTGGGTATCATTATTTGGACGAGTGTTTCCATATCCGCTTCCTGCCGGAAAGCAGCTTCTGCTGCTAACCGCATGGTTGGATTGCTGAAACGAGCCTTCGGTCAAATTGACCCTAGCAATTTCCGCCTCATCCTCAACGCTTTTCTTCGACTCCACTTGGAGTTTGCTATTCAGGCTTGGAGACCCTAGTTGCTGAAAGACCAACGTATACTCGAAGCCTCACGACCTCGAGCAACAAATCCGGTCCGAGATCTCAAACACATAGATTATCCACAACGACTTCACTGCCTGGGCCTCTACTCGCTTAAGTACCGACGTCTCCGGGGCGACCTGATCCTTGTATTTATGATCTTATCCAACCCTGGACATCCCTGTCGCCACCTACTCACACTGCACCAATCGTGCTCCCACCTACGTGGCCACCCACTGAGGCTCACACATCAGCACAGTCGGCTGAACTGCAGACGACACTACTTCGCTTTGCGAATCTGCCGACCGTGGAATGCTCTGCCTGCCGATTTAGTCTTGGCACCCACTGTGGCGGATTTTAAGACCCGTCTGGACTGTCATCTGGCCGAGCTACACCGCGATATTCCCTGAGATAACTACCTTCTACTTGATGGAGTTTCTTTCCTTTTTTTCTTCTACCTAATTCCTTTCCATAGCCGTTTCGGAGGGCGTGGTGGGATGTCACGCTTTGAGCCGGCGTGCATTCTGTTTAAATGCCGCATAAGCCCGATGAAGATACGGCTAACACGCGAGTCCAACCCGCTATAAGGTTTTTTGGCCTCTCATCAGACCCTACCCTAACATTTTTACCCTGTAGGTCATGTAAAGCTCGAGCTTTTATTCCAATCACAAACTCCAGTCGATGATGCTCCATCACTTGGGTTAACGACTTCGATTGCAGCTGAGCCCTGCGGATGAAGTCTGAAACCATTCCAAATACAAAAACAATATTGATCGGATCGAATGCACACTCCGGGACAGCGCTTCCTTGGTAGAAGGTTAATCGTAGCATCTGTGTCTAATTGGAATCATACGGTTTTGCTTTCGAACAAAGGACTTGCGTAGACACATTTTTGCGGTACCCTCCGAGACACGTTGCCAATTGAATATTTTGCATCTGAGGGGGATTGGTCACGGACGACCGCACTCACATTGGTTGATTGGCAGCAACGAGCAAAGTAGTTCCTTTTTCCCCATCTGGCGCATTTCCGACCGTACGCCGGACACTGTTCGCTGGGGCTCGGATATCGTGTGGCGCAAAATTTACAGACCTGCCTCACGGTAGTAACCTTCGCTGCTTCGCCTCCGAAAATAGCACACAATTCTGCATCTGTTGCGAGCTTCATTTGTTGGCATTGATGGGTGGTTGAGGACTTAATATTGCAGATATCAATGCACTGCTGGAGCGATAAGTTGCGTTGTCGCAAAAGCATCTTTGTCATGCTTTCATCATTGGTTCCTGGAATAATCCCATCCCGCATGAGACTGTCGGCCAAAGACTTACAGAAATTACAGGATCGGGCCAAAATCTTCAATTTTAGTGATCTACGCGTCGACAGATTCGTTTGAACTTCTATTACTCGAAACGGAAAGATAGCGCTGGTAGGTCTCATTGGTTTGACCTTCACAAAATTCACTGAATTTTCAAATGACCGCCTCCAAATTATTGAGATCTTCGCCTTTGTCATAGTGCCATGTCTCTAGAACACGGCACTCGTCATCGCCGGCTGCGTGTCGAAACATGGCCAAGCGATAGGCCATCGGTTGTTCGTTCAAATGTAATAAGGTGCAGAAATCTTCTCACTTGCTTTTCCATAGACGCCAATTACTCGCCAAGTTCCGTTCGTCCATGTTCAGTGGAGCAGGCACCTGAATACACTGTGATCCAAACAGCGCGCGCCGAAGGTTGGGTTCGTCTTTGTCTTCTCTGACACCATGTTGCAGAACTTAGTCTTTCCGATACAAGGGTTCATTCGGCAAAGACAGCTAAGCGAAAATTACAGCTTGTTCAGAAAGCCAAACTCCTCCATATAAACTGCAGGTTCAAGTCCATATCTAACGACCCTCCTGAGTCGATGAGATTCCTCCTTTGCTTCAGTTAAACAAACGTGGAATCACTCACAGGAATATCGTTCAATCCGGGACAAGTAATCGCATCCGTCACGACCGCCTCCCATTGACTGTTTGGCTCGCTCGGTTGATCAATCCGCCCACCCTGATCTGTTACTACAATCACTGATGAGAGCCATGTTTCATCAACGGAGCATTCGTTCAACATTTACAGCTTCCTGTGGTAGAAATTTAGCCCCGATCAAGCTAATTGGTCTTACTGGCATACAAAGGAATTCGCACCCACGTGCGCAGGCGTTGCGGCTCGGCTGCGAATGCGCAGGAGAATACAAACCGCTGTCATTCCCGTGTTCAAAGCACACCATTGCTTTCTTCATGGCTCTTCGGTGTTGAAATTCCGCACGCACTTCCATTGCGTGTCTTTCTACTGTTATCTCCGTCACCGCTTTCATGTTGCTTTTGGCGCTCGTTCGGCAACGGACTCCATGACGGATTTTGTCTCACGTAAAGGCGGTTTCGCCGATACAATCCGTTTCCCAACTTGACTACACAAATTGTTTCTCCAACTGCGTTTCCGACACGCCTCTCCTCCAAAGTTCTACTGCGACAGGCGCCAGATGTATCTATACTTCTACGCTAACCCGAAGAGGTGGTTTTCTTTAGAGCCGCGAACATGACATCGTTCCTGCCTAAAGATTTATTTTTTCAAACGGTCATGTATCATCGCAGGGGAGTGTGCTTCCGGATGGAGTATGATTTTGGTCCGAGATAATAGGGTTCTCGTTTTGAACAGAGCTTATTCTGATTTCCGGGTTGTTCCTTCGTTCCAGTAGCATGAGTCCTCGTTCAGTACTTTGAGTTCACTGCATTCTCACTTTGACTCTCACATCGCTGCTTCAGCTGTTCCGTCTAACTGGCTTCAAATTGAAAGATCGTATAGCGAAATCGTTCGGTCGCTATAAACTCAGGTTCGTGCAACACAAGGAAAAGTCGGAGAAAGAATATCTGGGTGAAAAATAGGTTTATTACCAAAACACAAAATCCCGCTAGCCAAAAGCGCCACAAAATGGTTCTAGCTAGGGAAAGGTATAGTCGCCAGCCGAGACGCGGCGAACACTCTTCGAAGTGGAATGCCGGAAGCGCGCAAAATGCGATTCGTCTAGTTGGCTCCAACATACGTAGTCATTGTACGAACAGGCAAGCCTCCTAATTTGTCTAGGTACAAAAGGATATATAATGTTAATAATATTTTACCGACAAACAGAGAAATCTACGGGTCACTACACAACCTTTTCCTGGAAGCGAACCATGGGTGAGCCTTTGATCTACGTGTGGACTGTCCGTCTGGGGCCAGCCTTCTGCGAGACCAGGCAGTGATACAGTTGCTGGGGTAGAACCAAGCGGTCGGAACCTTGCAGGATCTTACCCGAGTCCTCCCTTAAGGTGCCAATAAAAGAAAAAGCAAGCGAACGTTCGTATCTTAAGATCACTTGTGTTTGTCCACGAGTGAGTGTTTTATGGATCGTGACATGGAAAGAAAAGAGAGAAACGGTGGAGGTCAGACAGGCAACGAAAAAGCAACAACACTTTTTATTGGCTTTCAAAAGGTTTTCTCGTTTTTCTGCTGGTTTTCAAATCCCTTCGAAACTTTTTGGGGTTTTCATAACATTTTGCGCTTTGTTTTGGGGTTTCCGGGGGGTATTGACGCGTATGAAAACCTGGAAACGCTGTGAGAAGTGCAAATGCTAAGCTAACCTTCTAGGAAACGTATCTGCCAGTAAACGCGACGACCAGACCTAGTAAACCTTTTAGGTTTGGAGGAGTCTGAAAGTTCGGAAGGCGGGTTACCAGTTGTGATGTTGCCGTCTGCAGGCATTTCCTCAACCATCGGTTGGGTCGCTTCGTCGGAGGACTGAGGTCGTTGTTCGACTCAGGTTTGACGTCAGTAACTTTGAGGCGGTCGATCGAGACAGTTTCGGGCTTGCCGTTGCGTTCGATGACGAAAAAGAGATCCTTACGTTGTATACTCTTGAATGGACCTTCGTAAAGTCATTCGAGTGGTCTGAGTAAGCTATCGACACGAATGAAGACGCACGGGCAGTGGTGAAAAGCTTCGGGAATGTCAGACTTGCGATGCTGTTCCTGTACTTAGGTCGTTCTACTGCGGCGCATGCTGGTAGCTAACTGTCGAGCGTAGTGAGCGTCGTAGCGAGGAGTGTTCGGACTTTCAGAGAAGAAATCGCCTGGAAATCGGAGTGAACAGGTTCGTTGGGGCCGTGTACCGTCCGTCGGTAAATATACAAATTTATTTATTTATTTAAAATTGGGCGGTCTGCGTTAGCTCCAGAATACCGTGAATTTCGTCTACCTCAAAACAGACTACCTGACCGCGAATCACCGCTTGCTTTGTCCAGGAGCTCCCGTCGTCCCACTTCTGAGCCATCCGATCTCCCACTGCGGAACTGCCTTGCATTCAGCGCGGCTATAAAGAAATGCGGACACAACGGAGGAGGTAAGTCACAAAATAGTTCTCTTACAGTAACTGCTGTTTCCGGTGTGCGCGTCGCTGCAGCCCCAACCGTGTTTGCTTTCATGTGGCTCTAGGGTGTTGGTTAATACTAATAATGCATGTCCTTCGATTTACATACGCATCGTCCCGAAAGACAGTCTGCCACAAGGATCAACCTAGTCGCGTCTAACGGATCCGCCATAAAACTCGCAGGCTGGATTGAGTCTATTGTGAAATTGGGAAGGAGTTCGGCTACGCACCGTTGTTTTGTGATTGATATTCGCCAGTGGAAGATTGTGCCTGGAATAGATTTTCTTTCATGTTGCAATGCAAAGATCGATCTGACCAGCGAAACCCTCCAATTCAGCGAATAGCTGATACCATTCGGCCCGGCCGCATACTCCGTGTTACCCTGTGAGGTTCAAGAGAGCCCGTTGTCTATATGCATTAATAATAATCTCGGTGAAACTCGAACTCGGACTCACAGCAGTTCAGCGAACATTTTAGAAGAGTCCGAGCACGTCTTAGCATGGACAAACGACGACCTGGGGCGACGTAACCGACCAACACCGCATTGTCACAGGCCACGCGCAGCTGACTCGCCAATCAACAAGACGTTCGGTTATTCATTTTCAAGAGGAATTTAGAAATATCATTGAAGATCTACTGGAACGCGACATCATTCGACCGTCCAAATCTTCTTAGGCTGCTCCCATCGTCTTAGTCAAAAAGAAAAGCAGGGAATCACGCCTATTTCGGTTCCAGAAAGCTAAACGTTGTCGCCCGAAAACACTCGTTCCCACTGCCGCGGATAGACGACACCATGAACCCCTCGCCGGTTCGGGCTGGTTCACAACGTTGGATCTAGCATCAGGCTACTGGCAGGTTGAGCCTCATCAGGACAACCGATGTAAGAATTGGTGTTCATCCTCCCATCCGGACTGTACGAGTTGCAGACAATGCCCTTCTGGTTGAATAACGCACCGGCTATTTTCCAGCGTCTGATGCACACCGCTTTATCCGAACGCACACTAGAGCAATGCCTGTTTTATCTGGATAACATCATTATTTCTAGTAGGACAGAGGAAGAACGCAGCCAAAGCATGGCTCTCGTTCTAGATCGAGCCATACAGCTGGGGTTAAAAATAAATTCTTTAAATGCCAGTTTCTGAAAAAACAAGTCACATAGTATCCGACGAGTGTGTAAGCTGGGACCCAGCGAAGATGCAGTGCGTCCGCCCATGAACCGTTCCAGAGTGTTGACGGAACATGCAGGTTTCTTGCATCCGCCTCTTATTACCGGCGCTTTGTCCGCGATCCTTGCGTTTTCGTTAAACGAGCTTCTCAAGGCGGATTAATCAGTCGTTGGGTAAGCAGATCAGCAGGAACCGCTTGAGAAACTTCGGACCGCACTGTGCGAAGCACCTGTGCTTAGTTGCCCGGATACGTAACCGTTTTTAGGTACTTTCGTCATGGACACGGATGCAAGTGACACAGGCCTCGGTGACGTGCTGTCACAGCGTAAGCCGGATGGAAGCGTGCCAATCATTGTGTATAAAAGCAGAAATCGCTCAAAAAGGGAGCCAAACTACTGCACCACTAGTCAAGGGGTGCTCGCCTTGGTGTAGTTTGTTAAGCAGTTTCGTCCCTATTTGCTAGGTCGCAAGTTCATCGTGCGAACATACTATCCATCTTTGATCTGGGTTAAGAACTTCCGTGATCCTGAGAGATAAATCGCAAGATGGCAAGAACAGTCGTAACAGTACGACTTTGAATGTCAACACCGCCCGGGCATTAAGCATGCACATGCTGACACTTTATCACACAAGCATACTAGGAACCATGGACCATGGCCGTAATGCACGACCGCATGCGTGTCCGCCATCCTCCTCGACGCGTCTGAAACCGAGGACTGGACTGAGTTACGGTCAACCGACCCAGAGTTAAACCTACTGTACGACCGCGTCACACAAAGGACAGTCAGACCAATGCATCAAGAGTAGCCAGTTGGGAGACAAAATGCCTGTGATACTAATGGCCCCATTCGATTCGAAGTCAAAGCAATCCAACGGGCCGAAATACAATTTGAGTCACCCGTGATAAATAGCTGTGGCACCATTCGCATCCCTCGACACCTTCGTATTCGAAAAACAGTTTTCTATTACAACATTTAAACAGTTAGCACAACCACATCTCATGCCCTGGATCTCAAAAATCTAATCACTTACACTTTCCTAGATTAATATTTGAGCAAACAGTAATGGTCGCATATCCGCTTGCACAAAACTGATCATGCCTTCTCTGGTGTGCCTCGTGTAACATCGAGAATAAAAAATTCATTTATTTATTTACACGTGACTGATGGAATTGGATGCTTCCTAAATAGCCCATCTACTTAGGTAGAATTATTGTCCCGGCAGCGAAGAATACATGAAGGACCTAGAGGACAAAGCAAGACGGATGAGGCTATCCGCCGCCGCTTCTGGTGGCGATTTGGTAGCAAGATTAGGCTCACCCTACCAGGTACATTCCGATCGCGGATGGAAGCATGAAAGCGTACTCATGAGCGAGTGGTGTCACATTTTTGGTATACGGAAGACCCGGACTACTGCTTACCATCCAAAAGGAAATGTCTAGTCAAAAGCAAGAACCTTATGTTCAAAGCATTGTTCCAGGCTTGCTTTGACAGTAAGACGCTAAGAGAGCGAAATACGTCTTTGTCTGTGTTTGCTGGCTTATCGATCGATCGGCAAAATGCCGCATATCATGACGACGGGATGCAAGCTGGACTACCCTCGGACGCGCTACTCGCGATGTAGCACCAGGAACCTATAGTAGCATCTGGTCACAAACTTCGGATGCAGACAAGCCTGCTTCACGCGTAACACTTAGTGTAGGCACATTTGTAAAGCTCACAGCGCCATCAGAAAGCTTACTTCTATAACAAATCCCTACCAACCCGGCTTGGCTCAATTCACTCGTAACACCAACAAATATTCTTGCGAAATTCCATCGAAACTGGGAGGGACCGTGCATTGTAGCGAATGTACTTTGAGATATGATTTAAAATATCAGAAAGACGGATGATCTGGGAACGTCAACTGTCGTGCATTTCAAGAGATTAATGCCTGCGCAGAGGGTTCTGGAAGAGGAAAACAGAGGCTTTCAAGAGGGGAGATATCGTAGCAGATATTCATTGGTACGTATGACGCGCCAGGACATTCACGTATTAAATCCTTCCGTAATCAACATTGTTGTCAATCACAATTACTTATACGAACGGCAGGACCTAAAAGATGAACATAGGCGCCAATGTTTATCTTTCGACTACCTTAACCTGCCTCCGTACTCTGACCATGAGGCTGTACTGTGCTTGTCTCTCGCTATCCGTCTACCAGATAGCCATATCCACGTCTTCCTATTAACTCCGATCTGTTACTAGGTGGTTGAGACAACAGCATTCAAGCGCCAACGGAGTATTTATTTTCCGTTGCAGCTCCACGGGTCCAGTGCGACTCACTACATACATTGGATACGGGAGATCACCGAATCTCGGACCGGAAGAAAATTACCGTGCTGGATCACAGCTATGTAGAAGTGTCACATTGCAGCAAGAAAAAGATTTATCTAATTATTAAATTACGCTACAGTTCAATATTCACCATTCGTGGTTGCATGCAACAGAGTTCTGAGTTGACCAACTACCAGAGATCTAGTGATAAACCAACCACAGTAAAGTAGCGCCTCAGTCAAACGCGGCAAGATATATCGCGCGTAATTTCATCAAGTACAGACAGTAGACTTCTAACCCGGGACCGTTGGGATATTAGTTGGAACCACTTACCACTCAGCCTCACAGTCACGACGTGGAACACTTAACACGACGGTTAATCGTTACTTGTCATTTCAGGAAACATGTTTTTTGAGGGAACTTCGTGTTATGCCAAACCGAGCACTAGGAGCGTAGGCGTAGCTGACTCTCAGAACAACCTCCTCTTGGTGCCCTCTAAGTAGATCGGGTTTTTCCCGTTCAAGTAAATGGTTCGGCGGCAGTGTTCCATGACGCGGTGCGTTTTCGCCTGGCAAGCGTTCTCAACATAAAAAGCCACATACGTCCGTTTAACAACACTGAGACGTGGCGGATGTGACTCGCAACAAAATAAAGTAATTCCTCCTTGTTCCACTCCGGTGGAGCATTGTATTCCAGCTGCCAACTGCTGTTACCTTGGGGAACAATGTGATCCTATTTGGTATCCTATCAAACGAGAAATTGGTCACCGGCTCCCAATGGGCGCCATTTCCTGAACTCGCCTCGCAGAATTGAGGGTAGGCTATTGTGCCAAAGGCTCGGGATGGTGTCCTCTAAGTCAACACCCTACTTCGGCCTGCGCAACCGCGTAGTATTGCGCTCGCTGCAAAAATCATGGACTACATCGCTGTTTCGCATTCACTCGCTCCTTCCTCCTTCGCTCCTCGAGTTTCATCTCACGCCAATCATACTTCTGTTAATACTCCCTCTTTATCTCGACTTGATTCCGCTACAAATTTCATTAATGCCCGTGATGTCGTGCCTGAGGCTATTCTTCGACGCCGAGCATCGTTCCGGCTGGCAACCCTCAATGTCCGGACGCTTATGCAGATTGGGCTACAGACCGGCCTTGCATGTATTCTGAGTTCCTTCGCCAATGATATCTGCTGCCTTTCCGAAAGACGATTACAGGACAAGAAGTACTGTGCTCAACATAAAATCTCCGGCAAACCAGGAAGCCACATACAACTTAAATTCATCTGGCGACGCAAAAGATGCTTCTGCGGACTTGGCCGGCTTTGAAGTAGCATTAAGCAACAAAGCCGAGGTTGCGTTACTTGGTTGGTTCCCAGTTAAAAACCGACTGTGTGCAGTTTGCCTCCAAGGCTCATGCAGGATTACTAGACATCACGCTGGAAGGCGCAATCTATTTATAGTTTCTGCGAACGCGCCAATCGATTGTAGCTCTGAACTGGACAAGAACATTTTTTATCATCAGCTATTACATGAAACCGCCAAGTAGGATGTCAGTGTTCACGCCGGAAGCTACAACGTACGTGTCGGTCGACTGTTACCAGATGAATATCACCTGGGTGGTTATCATGCACTGAACGAGTGTCGTTCAACTAACGGAATCAGGCTTCTTAACTTGTGCGAAGACAACAGTCCATTTTGCGCAAGCACCAACTTCAGGCACTCAAGGAGACACTCTGCCACCTGGCGTCCTCCTTCACCATCGCAGGTTTGGTCCAAAATAGACCACCTTGCAAAAATTTTCATTTGGCGTGGCAGCATACAAGACTGAAGAGCACTTTGGTATACCTAGATAGATGTAGATCATGCATTGGTCTATGCCAATATTTGCATAAAATTCAGAGGAACTCAGAAACGGAGATTTGGTAAGCTTCATGCGAACAGGTCAGTTGATCAGTCGGCTCAGCCAGACTATCAATTATCCCTGGAAAGCACGCTGGCCTGGGCCACGCCCACTGCTATTGTACACCACTGGAAGTTCATGCAACAAGCATTTCTAACTTCAGGTCAATCGGTCTGTGGTTTATCACATCACCCGTTGTTAGGTTGGATATCGGCGCATTCCCTGACACTGTTCGACTGCCACCGAACACTCTTCGTGAACCCAGACCAGAATGAAATCTGCTGTATTATCAGCAGACGAAACCTTCGCGGTGATCGATACTTTGGGTGGTCTTAACGCGTCTTAGTGACGGAGGCTGCCGTCCTCACTGGAAATACTCGTAAGCTGTTTCAGCACATTCGGACTGCTGGACACAAGTAGTTTTGTAACAACAACGTCAATTGCGAGGCAGACGGGTCATAAATCACTAGACTGCAGAGACGCACGGAGAGACGGACTGAGCGCTTCCAGTATCAGTTCAACTGTTCCTCACCATCCACCTTTACACTCAGTACACCCAAGTCGATTGGCATGGTTAGTGCTACTCAAATAATCAACCGAAGAGGTTTGTCTTGAGATTTGTCACTTGAAGCGCTTCAAGGCGACCGGCTCAGATGAACTTCCCCCAGAGTTGTCGAAATACGGTGGTACAGCAGTTCTCAAGGAGCTAATGTCTCTGTTTCTGAAGATCTGACAAGAAGAAATAGTCCTCTCTTCTTGGGGGAGTCAATGATTGTTCCAATCTTCAAGAAAGGTTGTCACACTTCGTGCGTCATGTACAAGAGCATCAGTCCGGTATCTACTGCATCCCAGTTACTAGCATCCATCACGCTCCGCGGGCTATCCCCCACTCGTGAATCAGAGTACCGGGAGGAGTAGGCTGGTTTTCGCCCCGATCGAGGATATGTAAATCAAATTTTCACTTTTCGCCAGCTCCTCGAGAATCGCCACACTTACAGAAAACCAACCATGGTCATTTAGCTGAAAATTCGGGTTGCGTTCGACTCGGTAGATCGACCTGCTGAGGAATGGAGTTCCGGAAAAGTACGTCGCTATAACTCCACATTTCATGCCGAGTGAGAGTCTATGGTACACTCCTAACTCTTCCTTGTCACGAATGGCGTACGACAAGGATGTCCAGTGTCACCGTTCACCTTCAACTTTGTGATCAAAGATGTTCTTTTGGGAGCTTTACAGGGCCTGCAGAACTTCGGCATCAATCTTCTTCCAGGTAATCGTGCGACCGACTTGGACTACACTGATGATATCGCCTTGCTCGGTGACGACCCTCAAGGGATGCAATCGATCATTGACAATTGGTGTTTGAAGAATCTAAGTATGGTAGGTGCTGAGGAGTGCAAGCAGTTCGAATCATTCATTCAGCGAATTACGGAGCGGCAAATGGCAGTACGAATAGCCTCGTTACGGTAGCAAGCCATGTAATTCATTTCCATCTGATTCTGAAAGATGCACGCGCAATTTCTCTTTACAATTAGATAGGCCACAACTCGAAATCCCGTTACTCGGTCCAAAATTCGGTTGCCTGCAAACTAAAGTACACCAGTTAGACTTCGAAAGTCCAATACGAAAATCACAATTCTCAAACGTCTACCTTAACACAGTCTACAGCATTTTTAGCCTTGCACTTCTACAACTTATTCATCTGGCTTAGTTACGGTCCCAGCGATGCGAATCGTAATTCCCATTGAGATTGCGCGTCTCGATTCGATGAGGCAAGGAGCACCTCAAAATGTGCACACACATTACTGATCCGTTCCTGCGACTACCTCTCCCTAAACCTAGTTTGGCTACAGTAACGAATTGGCAGGTGCCCAGTTTATTTATTACATAATAGCAGTTTATATATGTAAGTAGACACAGTCTAGCAGCGACGAATCTTGGCAGAAGCCCAGTAAACCCCCATACTACTTACAAACAATCAGCAGTCGCCTTAGCAGCTTATATGCCACCTCGAATTGTGGCGGCTCGCAAAGGAAGTCGTGGCCCTGGGGACCATCCCTATCCACTGCATATTCAAAACGTGCACGACAGTTGAGGACGAGCCGCGCTATATCGCAGTTAGATATCAGTCATGGCGGTCTGCTGCCATCACCCATGTCTCAGTAACACAAGTCGCAGACTCGTAAGAGTAAGGTTGTGGGTACGAATCCGGCAGGATTCGGCGGGTTCGCGATACTGGCGAGTCCCAATAGGACGAAACGGACGTCTATGGCTATCCCGAATGTGTGGTGACTGTCTGCCTGAGTCTATCTGCGACGAATCTATACAAGCACACAAACTCGGGGAAGGTTGTTCGTTTGGATTGGCCGCCGAGGCAGTGAAATAAACATGAGACGGTGAGCAAGCAAAGCGACAAGAAACGTGCGGTTGCAGCGCTGGCTCAACAACCAAGACGCAATCGGTTTGATCACTTTGACTGCAACCATTTGGGAAATCGCAGCAGCATACTCATTGCAAGGACAATGGGTGACTCAAGGTCACGTTTCGGTCATTCCAATGGCCATCTCAGCGACCAGCTCATAAACAGGTATGACCGTTATCAAGCGCTTAAGTATACAGCAGCAACCCACTGTTGGTCGATGAATATCGTTATTTACTGAACGTGCGGCACGAGCCACTGCTGTCTCAGCAGAAGAATGATCTAATTTGGACAGGATTACAATAGGATAACACGATGTGGTGGTACAATTAGATGCTAAATTAAAAACAGCAGAATTTGATTTGATCGCTTGTTAGTGCATTGGTGACTGACCGCCTAATATGCTAACAATTATTCCCGGGTGTCCATAGAGGGATAACAATAATAATACGAAAACCTGAAGGATAAAAGTTCAAATGAATTTCGATATGAAAGTTCGTACTTTCACAGCGAAGATGTTCGTCTCCCGATAAAAAGTTGTCAATGACCAAAACACGTCGGAAGTGCCACGATTATTCGTACGACCAAAATGAAACTATTCGTTTGCGCTGCGTATCTGCCATTGTGTAGCCCATTGTGGCGAAATGTCTATAAAGAGCCAATAACCCCATGAGTTAGGGTGTCCAGCTCAAACACACTAAAAGACATAGGATGTGCGCGACGCTCGCTCCGGCGCTATTGTGTATCGAGGCGAGCGCGTGCATTATTCCAGGACTGTAAACCATTGGGAAGAAACGACTAATGTATGGAGGTGTCAGGCGCAAGATTTCTGCAACCGATTGTGGAGTGTATAGGGCTGTTTTTGGCCACGCTGGTTCATCGATAACTGATCCGATTGGAAGCCAAGCATATGCCGGGGATAAGATGGCGAAGACGAGCGAAAGGCAAATGGCAGTCATCAAGTAAAAAAGCAGAGTGAATGTATGTGAGCAAAAGTATTCTCTGACATAAAAATTAAAAAAATACGGGTTAACAGTGGAAAGAAAACATCTTGGTCAGGTAAGCGTCGTCGTAGGCTAGAAGAAAGCATAAAAATCGATTAGCCTAAGTGAATAAATAGGAAAATTAGCTATGCAGTAGGGTGATGGTCATTCTAAACGGGAGTGAGAGAAGCCACTGCAGTCGAGTGCATTGTACAGAAACTGGAAACCAGCCGCAGATGAGCACAAAAACTTGGGGTGAAGGGTGGGGATGGAAGACGTGGCAAAAAAGTGATGCGCTAAGCTCTTGAGTGCCATGCGTCGTCTCTGATGGTGCTGCTGCAGGGAGCCACCAGTTGGCAGAATTACATGTAAATCACAGAGCGAGTGAACTGCAAAGCGAATGGAAAGGAGTGGTGGAATTTGAAGCCGCCGAATCAATACGAAGTATGGAAACGACTGGAGCACATTAGTGTTAAAATACGGCGCTAATGGAGCATGGAAAACGGAGATTATGAAGTAGTATACACACAATGGTCAAAGGAAATTACAAGTGGAGGCTTTTATAGTGCATTTAGGAAAAATATTTGGCGCTTCGCATGTGAATATACACTAATGTTAAAGAAGCTGAGTATAAACAGAATATGAACACACACGCAAGTGTGGTAATAATAATTGCCTAGGTAACACATAACTTTTCTCGTTCAAAAGTCTGCAAGCTTGGAAAATATATGCTATTAGTCACGATCGCTTGTTAAGATTTAGAAATGAGTGATAGCTGGATAGAGGTACGGGTTGTGACTCATAGCACGACATTTAAGCACTATCGCCAGTTGGCACGCACAAATGAGTGAACGTTCTGTACTGAAAACTTGGCAGACAGATTCAAAATAAGAAGATAACTGGGTCCTGCTGAATGATCAAAACCAAACGGGACTGGTGTTGTCAGACAAACCGAAGCAGAGGTAATGCGAACAGCGACAAGCGAATGAAAATTCGAAGCCCTACGTAAACTGCATAGTAATACTTCATACTTAAGATAAAAAGTTTACTTAGGCATGGCCGCCGAGATCAAAAAAGGTATAGTGATCAGTCAAATTGATAAGTAGCAGATACACGAAAACACGAGGTTAGATGACTGCTGATGCACGGACTATATGAAGCTTAAGTTGGTTAGAATTAGCCTGCATGAGCCAAGATGGATCAAAGGTCGACAATATTGCAAACGCGACAGATCAGTCACGATGGATTTAACATACAGGTAACTATTAGGAACACTGTTCGCCAATACATTTCTAGCTTGAAAATTACAAAGACTTAGTACACATTTGCAATAATTGTATATACGATAACAAAAGCGAGACATCTGTCACATCGGATCTTGCCTCATCGAAGAAGATACGCTATCCAACTGGTATGTGCTGCTGATGGGACTCTATCAGACAATCGAAGTCGGATTGAGCGCAATTGCATCCAATAATGTTTAATGGACGATGACGTTTGCATACCCATTAGACGAAGGTTCGAAAAATTACTTTACGGACTTCAGGAACAAATCGGTCAAAGACAAACCTTCGGCGTGGGGCAGGCTCCAAACACTTGTTGGTGCCAAGTGTGCTTCACCACTATGTGGGCTCTCATAGTAAAGACTCAAAAGTCAAACCCGAGACACAGTGATTGCCGGGAGGCGCCTTCGCAAACAACAAAACATAACACATCAGTTGTGGGATTCACTATCTGTGGTCAGTGTCGCATGGATGGGTTATGACACGTAGACCCAATTTTGATTGCGATTTAGCCCTTATAACAAAGCTTAGTCAGTCGGATCCCTGCATCAGATACTGAAGCGGTTCAAAATCTATATGGGGAGCTTCAGGACCTTCGCTCCACCTTCCGATTTAAAACTGTTCTTCACAGAATACCCCCAAGGTCGCGGAGATCTTTACACCAGACGTATCTTAAGAGAAGAGCTTGGAAGTGAGCTGCAGCAGTTCTTCCATCTCAATGTGGACAGCTCGAACGTGGCCACAAGTAGAAACCATTTAAGCTGAAGACAGTTCGCGCCCGTCCGCAAGCTGCTCTATCTTCCAGGGTAGTAAATTACTGGAACAGTCTGCCGGAACCCATTATTGATTCGCAGATAGAGGAAAGTTTCAAGCGATTGCTAGGCTCTCATTTAATGGTTACTCTTACTTTAAAGATGCTAAGCTCCAAAGGAGTGACGTCTCTTGACACCATGCACCCACCATGTAATGATTCGGAACTGATGAGGTCGACAAGGGTCCTCTCTCCTGCTCTTAATATTCCAATGAAGTGTTTGAGGTTATTGGATCCCAAACCTGTGCTGCATCACGGCTAGTTTCATGCTTGTTTGTGCTATTTAGGTAGAAGAAGTCAAACTAGGGTCCGAATTAAGGACATGGCGACTTCCGGCAAATGCCTTTATAACTAGATCATTGAGATTTGCGAGCAACACCTGCCAGAGCCATTTGAGCTAAGCATTTTGAGCATAGCGCCACAGTTTCAATTTGAAGGGCGATTTACCCTATCTTTTTCCGATTTTTCTAAGTCATCAGACCGTCTTGATTATGAAATACTCCTTGCTAAGTTCCAATCTTCAGTAATAGGTAACCCTTTCTTAAGTTGGGTCGCCAACTTTATCCTTCAACGGTAGTTAGTGGTCAGAGTTCGTATATCCTTATCTGATCCCATACAAGTCTAGTGTTGTGTGTCACAGGGATCAGTTCTAGAGACACGATTGTACCTCGCAAAGGCAATCGCTTCAAATTTCTTACTGTTTGCCGATGACATTAAGATATGGCACATGACTTAAGGGAATGCCGACCAGCATTTGATTCAGAGTGACCTAGGCAAGGTACATCAGTGGTCAACCCAAAATTAATTGCAATTCAACGTGAATGCAAAGAACCCTACCTACAATACCAGAGTAAGTACTCATACAGGCTTAGGACGCATGTACTGCAGAATTCACCATCATCACCAGTATACACGTTAGCTGAAAGTGAAAAACACCTCAGCTATTGTGCCGCAATACAAAAGACAAGAAAAGGAAAACAAACAATGGCACGCCCGCTGAGTCCCCAGTAACGGATGGACATCGTTCCGGAGAGCTAACAGCTGGCTATCATGCCGTAAAAAGAATATTATGCCCAACGAGTGAGATCGTGATTGGAGGGAGATGCTAAGCAGGAGGGGGATGGACAAAGAAACTCACAACACAAACGACATTGGGGCCGGCTCTAAGCCATATCAGCAAGTGTGTCCAATCAAACGTGTTCACCGTCCTTAGGACCTCAGCCAGGCAGTCGGGATGTACCAACCGACGCCAACTTCGAAGTGAGGGTTTTCATCTCTCTCGATCGTCATCGCTTGGCCACCCCTCCTCCTCCTCTTCCAACCGCACCCGCAACGCGCAACCAATGCACGTCGCGGAACTCGGTGTGCTAGCATGTGCAACACGTGGTCCAACCATCGGAGCCTGGTGCGTGATATAATGGTGCTGAGCGGTTCACTCGCTCTTCCTGCACCAAATACGCGACGTCGAACACGCTCATTGCTCACGCGGTGCTCTCAACAGACATGAGCTAAGCTGCGAAGGCAGTGATGATCGAACATGACGAGCCTCTTTATGTCTGTCGACCTGATGGGCCAGGTTTCACAACCATATAGGAGAGTTGAACGGACGACTGCGTTGTAAACTCTACCCCGCAAGGCGAGAGTAAGGTCGCGTCTGTGCCACAGGTGGCGGATATTAGCAAAAGCACCTCGAGCTTTTGCTATACGGTTCGTAACCTCATCTTCAATCCCACGGGTGCTAATATAGCTGCCCAGGTACTTGAATTCCTGAACGACTTCTAGCAGACCACCACCAAGCGTTAGCGCAGGGTTGGGTCCCTGCCAATCTTGGAGAAGTACTTTGAATTCCGTTGGAGCAAAGCATAGTCCAAAACGATAGATAGCCATCTCAAATTGGTCCAGTGATGCTTGGCATGTTTGGGAGCTGTCAGATTAGGGCATACTCTAAGTCAAGAAGTCGCTCCACACCTTCTAGGTCGTGTCCAGCGAACGCTGTTTCCATGACTTCATCAACAACGAAGTTAAAGAGGAAAGGTGATAGCGGGCAACCTTGTCTCATACCGCTGGTGATACTGAACGGTGGCGACAGTTTGCCATAAACCATCACTCTGCCCGAACTATGCGCGTACATCGCTTTGATAATGTTTACATATTTATCAGGCACACCTTTCCTCAGCAGATATTCCCAAAGGGCACGTCGATCGACTGAGTCGAAGACACCTATTATGTCAAGAAACACGACAACGGTGGGTCGCCAATAAACATGGCGGTGCGCCAACACTTGACGCAAGGTGAAGATGTAGTCGATGCAGCCCTGACCTCGACGAAATCCGGCTTGCACTACACGAATCCGGCTTTCACGAGTGACAGTCAGTCTGTGGAGAATGACAGAGGCAAGCAATTTAGAGGCAATCGAAATCAGATTGATCCCTCTGTGATGGCCGCATTCCAAACGGGAGTTTTCCTTGAAAATTGGGACAATGACGGAGCGGTTCAAGTCTGTCGGGACAATCTCCTGCTCCCAAAATCTCACTAGCAACTCGTGTAAATCATCTATTAGAGCAGGTCCCCCGTATTTGAAGAGGGATGGGGGAATTCTATCTGCCCCTGCGACCTTTTGCAATTTCAACAGCCTGATCTCACGGGTTTTTTGGAGCACCCAACGTGTGTCTTGGATTGCGACGCGCAATCTCACTAGTGGCGGCGGTTGATTTGGAAGTCAGTCTCTTCCAATACGGTCACTGGGAGCGTCACCGAAGTGGAGGGTTTCGGTGTGGAGTGCAGGGATAGGAGAGAGCCACACCGAAAGCCTGATCTCACGTTCGACTTCTGCGCGTGAGGCCGGATCCAAGGAGACGACCCAGGGAGAAGGGCGCTCAACGCCCGGAAAAGAAACCGATAACTCAGGTTGGTTAAATTGTCTTGCAAAGTGTTCAGCCCAACACTCCAAGCGTTTTGACAGACTGTGGATCTTCTGCCCACTCTCGTCACGTATGGTCTCGCTAACACCATGTCTCCTGCTGCCTGTTTCCCGTATCTGACGGAGTAACTTACGATGATTGTCAACGGTAGCGACTGTTTCCATCTCAGAGGCACGATGAGACCACCAGGTTTCGCGGTCTTTCTTCAGGCTAGCAAGTAGTTTTGCCCTGGAAATTTTGCGAGCCTCATTGTATTCGCTTCCAGCCGGAATACGTTGGCGAGCATCCATAAGTTCCAGAGACTGTGTAGAGATCCAATGTCCGGTTTTGCAATTTGCTTTGTCACATGAAGACATGCCTGCTAACAGTAAGGTTTGATGAATATGCGACCAGTAATGTTCGACGGTGTTTAGTGGGCGCTTACTCAGCCCGGATGTCAGCGCACTTTGATAAGCATTCAGAACACCTGGCTTCGCCAGCTGGCTAGAGTGAATCCGTTCACATTTACGTTGCGGACGTCCACCGAAACGCACCAGGAGGTCGGCGCAGACAAGTGCGTGGTCAGAGTCCACGCTCGTGCTCCAAATCGAGCGATAGTTTTGGACACAGCCTCTCCAGCGGTAACTGATCGCGATATGATCGATTTGCGTCCATGGCTGACCCGAGGCTGGTGGCCGCCAAGTCACACTTCCGAGCGTGTTGTGTCCAAAGTTAGTGCTCGCGAGAAAGAGGCGAGCATCTTCACACAGATGTAGCAATCGCTCACCGTTATCATTACGGTAGCCTACACCATGTTGGCCACCCAGATGAAGGTCATCGGAGGAGAAATTGCCGATTTGAGCGTTTAGATCGCCAGCCAACAGCGCAGTATCCGTGCTTCTTCTATAACGAAGGAGCTCGTGAAGTTGCTGATAGAAATAATCCTTTAGCGAATCAGTGCCACAGTTTGTAGGGGCGTAGGCCGTAATGACAAACAGGCACCGTTTGTCTCCGCGCGACTTAATAGAACGGAACGAACCAGCTAATCTAACGGCGCACATCCTACCGTTTGCTGGGATCCAATCGATCAAGGCAGCTTCACCAGTAGAACGTGATCTGGTTGTGCTGGTTCAGAATAACTTGGTTATTCGCGGAAATCTGCCAAGGCATCAAAAGCTGGTAACCAACACGTTGTGCTGTTGCATTGGGTGATTGGACAAATAGATATCTCCATTTTTCGACAGATGCTCAGTGCATATGTTCGCCCCCATGTCGAATACGCAATTCAAGCCTGGCATCCATGGCTGAATTACGACCTAAATGCACTGGATCAGCCACAACTTCGGGCATCCATGTATGTCACTGGAATGCGAAATCTCCCATACGAGCAGACTCTGAAATGACTGAGATATTCAGCGGACACTATCGCAGATTACAAGGCGATCTGATAATGGCCTACTTGATTCTGCACGCCCACATCATGTGCGCCGATCCTTACTGCAACTCAGTCGTAATACAAAGCTGAGAGGTCACTCGTTGAAGCTAGCAAAACGGTACAACCGCCTGAAGTGCCGCAGAAATTTGTATTCGCGTGTGTCACACATCGGATGCACTTGTTGAATCGGTTGTTTCTGCACCGACAATACCCAAATGTAAAAGACCGTTGGATGACACACTCAGCCCCTTTTACATTTGGTTAGTTAACACAATATCCCCATTTTACTCCTGGGGTTTACCTTGCATTTATTAACCGTGTCCCATTGATGAGGTGAAACGGAGCGGAGTTCAGCACTACAACATAACAAACGATAAGTCCCTTATTTGATATTTAATGTATTAGATGTTTATTTGTTGCCATTCTTCGATAACCTCATCAGACTACGCAACCGGAATGGTAAAGCAGTGCTTCTTAACCCGCAGAAAATTATTGTTCCTCGCTCATACTATCACTCAAAGTCCGTAAGAACATTGGGATTGTACCGGAAGTGAATGGATCCGTGATGTTAACTGTGGCCAAGTCAGCTGCGGTGCGCAACAATGGAAATAGCCACATTGCTCTAAACAACGTAGTTGGAAACGCGGCCTCGTGGAAACACTTTTATACAGAGTCAGGAGAATGCGGATATCCTGGGAAATCGGTGTCCAGAAAACGTTGTGATTGAGATTCACGGTAGAGTGTCCACGACGAAGCGAACATAAAAAATGGCAATCAAAAGGAACGCTTACTTGTCCTTATTGTTCAAGGAGATCAGATAACACACGATATTGGACCAGGTCTGTGCCGTGTAGTCCAAAGGTCACCCATACAATTCTGTGTAGGTGCAGGCGAAAGCGAAATTTCGCTAGTCCGCGCACAACTGGTGATGGTCACGTGGCAGTGAAATGTCAACGCGGTGTGCCGGAGTATTGCTGATTTCTATACATGGCTATATGGTGATTCATATCACACAATGCCGACAAAATGATAAATCATTAAATGTTAATGCATGATCATAATCAGGTCAGGTGATTCAGCATAGATCAGTTGTTCCGTCAGACTGAGTTGCCGAAAAACATAACATGAAAAGTATCAGACAGATATAGATAAAAAGAAACCGACAGCAAACTTCGGTATGAGTTCCTGTTCTCACTCACTTCTTCAAAATCGAACGCTGCTCTGCCATCTCTGAGGCGTTCCTGTGCTTTGAAAGTGTCCACTGCGGTGACCAAGCGAACCAAAAGAAGAATGTAATCGTCGAAGACAATATCACCGTTTCGATTCGCATATCGACAAACGATGGCTTGGCGGACACGATTACTGACAGTGTAACCTGTGCAGAACAATGAGAGAGAGAGAGTGGAGAGGTTGTGGATCACGCTGAAACCAGGTACTTCCGCAGCCTACGTGTGTTGAACAGATAGGATTTACAGGGGAAACATTAGCACCAGCTGCAGTGTAGTACCACAAGCTCCTCCAAAAGAAAGCAATTTATATCCAGAAACAGGTAAGTGCTTGTCGGTCGGTCCACAATTCTCCGACTCGTGGAATCGGTAGAGCAACGTGAACACATGGAACAATGGTGTCAGAAGTGAAAAAATCGAGTTTCCTTAATGATATGTACTCGCGTAGATTTGTACCCTACTGCTTTTAATCTATTGGCTAAATTCAGATGAGGAGTGTTCAAAATATTCGTAAATTGACGTACTTGCAACCATTGCATTTTATACATAAGTTTTGGTACATAATTAAGTTGATTCATTGCGAGATCGCGGGTAAAATTTCGAACATATCACATAGGTATCGCAAGTATTTAAAGGCAATAGTGAAGTATTTGACGCTGAAGGGAATAGCTCCACAAGAAATTCAGAACAACGTCAATAACATTAGGAGACAATGCTCCTGCCTATTCAGCGGCTTTAAGTGGCACAGGGAATTCAAATGGGGTACGGACCTAGTGTTGATGTTGACCGTTGTGAGGGGCCGTACAAGTTAAAAAGTCAAGAAGAAGTTGACAAAGTTAACATCATCAAGCTGAACAGAAGGAAAATCATTTAAACAATAACAGAGTGCGTGCGTATCTTAACTGACAGTGTGTATTCTACTTGGACAGATAATATGATGCTACGAAAAGTCGTTGTGCGATGAGTGCCACGAATGTTGTCAGCGCAACAGATATCGTAATGTGCTCAGATGTGTCAGGAGTCTTCAAGAGAATCCAAAAAACCATGGCTGAAACTTAGATCCATCCCATAAATCCTGAAATAAGAAGACAAAGCGTGGTGTGGAAACGTGACAATTCACTAGCACCCAAGTAACTCCGATCGGCACCCTCGGCTGACAGGACCAAAGTCTATAAGTTCTGGGACGAAAAAGAAATAATTTTAATTGGTTACCTGGGTCAACGTGCTACAATAAGTGGTCAGCATAATGTAGGCTTAATTCAGCAATTTCGAGAAGAGATTGAGGCAAAAAAGATGGGGTAAGTTAAGAAAAGATATTTTGCTTCTTTAAGACAACACTCCTTCAGTTACCCGCGAGTTTCCACGAGGGCAAAGCATAGAATACTGAAAATAGAGAGCAGGAAGATAAAAATCTGTGTTGCTCCATCATAGGTGGAACGGGCACATGCGCGGAAGCACGTCGCTGATTCCTGCGCGGTGACCGCATATTGCAACTGCACTACATGTTAACCGGGTGCGAAATGTCCCCTATACCTGTAGTCTGCAAAGTGGGTGTCAAGGAATCTCTTAAATTCCGGCACCGATTCCGCCTCGATAAGCGTCTCCGGCAATTTGTTCCAATATTTCACCACTCGACGCTTGAAGCATACAGGGTGAGCGATGTGATTTAAATCCGGCACCATTAGTTTGCACCGGTGTCCACGTGTGCTGCTTGGTGCGCGAATGTGCATCAGCGGCTTCAACATAGGGAAGTGGCCCAGGTGAAGTCTCCGGTGCGTCATTATGAGATCAACTCGAAGCCGACGATATGACGGGGTATAAAGTCCTAGTCTCCTACATCGGTCCTCGTACGACATACCCCGTGAACTGGGCATGAGTCAGGTAGCTATATGCTGGGTTCGTTCTAGTCTCTGCACCTCACCTATTGTGATCGGGCAATAGGCGGATGAGCCGTACTCAAGCACTGGTCTTATTATGGAAGAGAACAGACGGGTGGCAATCTCCTCAGACCAAGTGCAGAAGCTGCGTCTAAGTGCCCAAAGCGGGCGTAGTCGGTTTGCGTACAGTCTGTTCGTGTTGTCGACAGACATCAGAGCACAGCGTGAGAGTACGCCTAGATTCATTACGGAATTGATGGGATGCAGCGGTTGGCCGGTTAGGGTGTACGCACGTCCATTACTACCATACTCCAGGATCATAAACGAGGACTTGATCGTGTTGACCGGTAGGTCAACTTCTGCAGACCACCAGGATAGGCGGTCGAGATCCTGCTGAAGGACATCACAGTCGCCGGGAGAATCAATAATCTAGCAAATCTTCAGGTCATCCGCAAATAATTTGTAGGGCGACCGAAGAAGGTAAGTACATCGTTGATGTGGATCAGGAATAAAATGGGCCCCTGTACTGTGTCTTGGCGTACGCCGCTAGTGGACGGGTACCATTCGGTTAAGTGGTCATCCACTTGAACCCGCCACCTTCTCCCAATAAGAAAGTCACTGATCCACTGGTGCAGTGCGCCAGCAACACCACACATCCGCAGCTTGTGGAGCAGGACCACATGGTTCACTTTATAGAAAGATTTACTGAAATCAATGTAGATAACATCCACTTACTTCCCCCGATTAAATACTTGGAACCATTCCTGCTGCGTCAACAGCAGGTTGGTGATGCACGAGCGGCCCTTCATGAAGCCGTGCTGTGCCGGCGTTAGATCTTTCGACTCCAACAGCTGGAGAAGACCCATTTTCACAATCTTCTCGAGCACCTTCGCCAAAACAGAGGTGAGACAAATCGGCTGGTAATTGTCCACATTGCGTGGATCACCATCTTTTGGAATCGGCTTCACTACCGAACATTTCCAGTCGCTCGGCAATGCACCCTCGGACAACGAGCTGTTGAACAGATCCGTCACAGCAGGCGAGATGATGGCCGATAAGGACTTCAAAATTAGCGGTTGAAATCCATTGGATTCAGCAGGTTTTGTGCCAGCAAAACTGGCGAGTAGACTGCAGACATATGCTAAACCGCAATCAAGGTCTTCGAATTCAGCAGGGGCTGCACACATCGAGCTCGGCATAGGCGCATGCCCATACGGAAGCCAAGTGCTCCACCAATGCGGACGCACATTCAGTGCTGGAGGTCAAAAACTGTCTGTCAGTTACATCACTTGCGGGCATCAAACGCTGCTTCACGTAAGCAAAAATCATCTTGGGGATCGTTTCCACTGATGTTGCAAGCTGATCATCGAACTGCCAACGCTTTCGCGCTTTTACATAGATTCCGCTGCCTTTTGTACGCCTCATAATCGTCGGCAGAACCAGACACGAGGAATTTATTCCACACTACGCGTCGCCGTCGAGCCAATTGATTATACTCTCTGTCTGTTCAATGGCTCAGCTTACTGGCACTTGGGGGGTACGAAACGAGCGCACAACGATTGGACACCCTCTTTTATAACAGACCAACAGGCATCAACAGATGAACTCTTCGGCAGCGACCAGTCTACTTCACTGGCGGCTCGATTTAGACCATTGAAGTCAGTCTTCCAATAATTGTAAGACGGCTCCGGCAGACGCGAGTAGGGCAGCGGCAGCTCTAGACTGGCTAACACCATCGAGTGGTCACTAGCTGCCTGAGGCTCCAGGACCTGAATTTCATGCACATGTTGCACGCAAATTATTAGTAGAAGGTCCAAGCACGATGGAGCAGAATGCAGTGTAACGCGCGTCAGTTCGCAGTTGTGTTGCCCCAGTTTCAAACACCATATCTGCAAACTGCGTCTTGACTTCACAGTGCCCGGGGAGAAGTTGAACCACAGGCCCCTGTATTCCAAGGAAGTTAAAATTACCCATATGGGAGAAGCGGGGCCGACTCATGTAGTTTCTGGCATGCGGCAACCAATCTAGGCATCGACTTCGAGGTCTGCGATAAGCCGCACTCACAAACAGTTCACCCTATCTCAGGCGGATCGAACACCATATGAGTACACACAAGCCATCTTCGTTACGGTAGGTGTGCACCAGTGACTCGCACAGCGAGGCCCGAATGTATAACGGCACGCCGCCTCGATCGTTTGATAGTCTGTCGCACAGGAAACATGAGAAGCCACTGATCTGGACTTCCTGGATAGTGACCTCAGGAGTTAACCAGGTTTCGGCCAGTACTAGTACGTCCGGCCGACATGAGGCAACGAAGTGACATACATCGTCACGTTTGTTCATTAAACTACAAACATTTGTGAAGGCTACGCGTAGGCCGCGGTAGGAACCGGCAGGCGGGCATGAAGCGTCATCGATCTGTTGATCCAGATTCGGCGGACCCGAGGAACTACCCGAAAATTTACAATGTGGAGATTGGTTTCTCCACTGTCAGTCCGCCGTTTCAACTCCACGATAGCGGACTTCAGTTTCTCTCTGTCCGACGGATCCAAATCGGAACGAATATGAATCTTTAGACCCGTTAGCCTACCGAGGCGAGACAGTATCAGCCTCAGATTCGTTGCATTAACAAACGTGACTGGAAGAGGCCAAGATTTCCGATCCTTTCTTTCCAAGACGGGTGATTTGCTTCACTCGCAACCCTATTTATTCACGTCCAGAAGCTTATCAATCAGGCTCTGCAGAAAATCCACGTCGGGATTATAACGAGCCTGAGAACTAGCATCTGTGGACTCAGGCGCGTGAAATATGGTTACAACGCCGCTGATTGCTGGCAGCTGATTTCTCCTTTTTGCTTCGCTGCATTCTCCATTAGCACTCAACGCCTGCGATATCGCACACCGGTATGTTAGTGTTTGCGGGACGCAACACAAGCACGCCAGCTGAGTCTCCAACAACGGGTGGACCGCGCCGGAGAGCCTGCAGCCGGTGTGTAGGTGGGCTCGTTCGAAAAAAGAGGTGACTGGGTTTCCGCTTGCTTGGATGAACCCACGGAGCTCCTCCCTATGGAACTTTCCGCCCGTCTTGTAGGCTCGCGCGGCTTCTCGGCTGTTTGTGACTGCACAATGGCTTGGCATTTCTTGCACAATATTTGGACAAAGTCATGCTGGATTTCACGTAGTAGTTTAAAATGATCTAAAGACAAACCAATACACGAAATGTGGAAATTCACACCACACATGAGGCCATGCCCAACTATTTTGCAACAAGTGCCACAGGGAGTCAGCGACGTCATTACTGATAGCTTAACAGATGTGACGGTAAAGACGACAAAGTGGACGATAAGTACACAAATACCAGAGTAAGATGTACGGACAAGAAACTAATACACAGAGAACAAATTCAGAATCGTAAATGAAACTGAATTTGACAAAAATAAACACAAAGATCTGCTCTACACAAAGCAATGTACGATGCAAACTGGCATGTCGAATAGAGCGAGAAAAGTATAGAACAGAGGATTCAGATTACGTGAACATTCACCCTGTCCACAAGATCGTGGTCCCAGTGACTTATCTGTTTTCTTGTCTTAAGGATCACATTTGTGGCGGAAAATTCGATCGTAATTCCGACGTTACTGAGGCTGTAGTGGCGTGCCTACCGGAGTCAATCTTATACAGCAAGGGTATTATGTTTAGGAACACAGATGATCAAAATTCAAGGGACTATATGTTGAAAAAGAATGGAACAGACATTTGTGTACTAATTGATTTTAAGGGCCAGTCTACCACAAGCTGTATGAAGGACTTTCGTGCTTCGTTGATCAGACAGATGAATGTACACTCACGCTTTGTGTTCAGGTTCCAGTTTGCTGATGAATTTAGTTTGCATTATTCGCACCAATATAATGCAGCAAACTTCAATCTCTACATTCGTAGTATGTTTGTGGTAACATGCCTTATTGATTAACGATAGTAGCCTATGAGGGAGCGGTTGGGGGAGTTGAATGCTATGGGGAGAAATTCATCACATTTAGACTCAGCCAGACAGCCATCAAACAGCTTAGAAAGCTATGTACGACCATTTCATCCTTCTGGGAATCGTCAATAAAAGCATCCCATGTGATCCCTATGAGGCTCGAACACGCCACTCGACTCTTACTAGTCTGCGGTTAAGACCACTGAGCTACAGCGGACGGGAACGTTCGTATACAGAGCGGTGACTTCCATGAATTGATAGCAGTCGCTTCACGTTGCGTATTTCTGGATCTTTTAGTAGCTTGTAACTAAATAAATCATCCACATTTGATGCGCAAGCAATCTTCGTCCGTTCGTTTTGGAACACTGTGAGCTCCGTAAGCATGGATTTGAAGAAGCATTTTGGGGAGCGCAAGCTAATTAATCGAGGAATATCTCGTTGCTGAAAGACAAACTACGATAAACATTGATGTTACTTAACACATCATCACCATCAGTGTACACGTTAGCAACAGCTATGAAATGCCTCCGATATCGTGCTATGCTGTAAAGTCCAAAAGGAACTTTGATGTATCCCCAAACTGGATTGCTTACCTGAGGACACGGTATCACTTTTCCCTGATTATCTTGCACATTTACACTGCTTTTCTGTGTTTTACAAGCGGTTAACATATCGCATATTTATTTCTTACACTCCATCACTGACACATCCTTGAGGTTTCAAGGCCATTCTTATTATTATGTTACTGTGACACTGCCCGAATACTCGATCCGCCCCACGCTGGACAGTTTCTGCCCACTTGCATTACGATTGCGAAACCTATTCGTAAGTCATGTACTGTATTTATTATGCCTTATAGAACCACGGTTACAGGATAATTCGTTTTATTCTTCTGCCCAGACCGTGCGTTAAGTCTAGGTTTATCTGTTCGTAGTTTCTAGGTTAGTTTTCGTACGACGTACTTAGTTTAGGCTTAGTATCGTTGGTACATAAGTTGAATAGTGCAATCATGTCCGTTTCTGGTGATTATTTTGATGATGTTAACGTTACTGATGCTGAGAAACTTCGAAAAGCTGAATCGCGTATTCGCCTGTTGGAGTCCGCTTTAACGAGCATGCGCATGTTGCAGGCGAATACCGTTGATGCTAAGGACTACTGCGAACGTGAATTTGAGTCGGATGCTCTTATTAATGAGCGTTCGCGATTTATTCCGGCCGACGATTGTGTGCTTCCTGCCGAAGTTGCCATCTGCTCGTCGTTTGTGAAACCTGTTAATAGGGGTACGCACGTCGCATCCGTAGCTCAGTTGGTTGGTACGTTGGCATCCGACAGTACCGGCGTTCGATCCCAGTCTGGGGCGTTTTGCTCCGGCCTTCAATCTGACGGTAACCTGTGTCCGGAACGCAAATCCAACGATTTTGGACCCAGCACGTCATCCTGTCTTCCAAAACGTGAACTGATAACATTCGATGGAGATCCTGCCCGCTATTGGATGTTTATGCGATGCTTCGAAGCCAATGTTTCCAGAACTACTTCCGATCCAACTATCAGGCTTTCATATCTGATACAATACTGTTGTGGCGAAGCCAAAGAAGCTATCGAAAGTTGCTTAATACTCGACCCTGGTGAAGGTTTTGAAGAAGCAATGAACATTTTGCGCAGACGCTTCGGACGGCCCCACATGATTGCTAGGACTCACATTAATGCTCTAACTGATGGCCCTAACATCAGGCCCAATGATTTCACAGCTCTGTCTCGTTTAGCTGTTGAACTGCGTTCATGCTACTTGACGTTGAAACAATTGAGGTATGAATCTGATTTGAACGCGTCCAGAACAATCAGCTCTATAGTCAGGAGGCTGCCTAACCATCTGCAATTCAAGTGGGCCGAGCATGCCGCCAGAGTTATCCGCACTGAAAGAGAACCGAACTTCATTGATTTGACGGATTTCGTAGATGAAACCGCAGACGTCGTCGATACTTATTTGTCCTTTGCCGCACGTCCCTGCGGACTACCGGCCATCACCGATAGAGGCAGAAGCTTAAACTCTCGGGGATATGCCGCTTGCCTAAACGTTGCCGCTTCATCAGAACGAAATTTCCCTAAATGTCTTTCCTGTAAACAACGCCACTACTTAGATCAGTGCGATGATTTCCGAAATCTCAGCCTCAACAAACGTCTTGAATTCTGTCACGCTCATAGACTGTGTCAGCTCTGTCTCAAACCGAATCATGACCTAGTAAATTGTCGATCACGAAGGTGTTGTGGGTCGAACAATTGTAAGCTGCTGCACCACCCGCTACTCCACGTTGATCGAAGCAACTTCGGAACACCAACCACTGAAGGATCCAGTTTTGCTCTCAGTCACATCGAACGCTCTGTTGTGTCGCTTGGCTTGTTACCTGTGCTTGTTTCTGGGCCTGCTGGCACCATTCGAACATTAGCCTTAATAGATAATGGATCAGATACTTCACTGATTGATTCAACATTACTTCAAGTTATCGGGGTTCAAGGGTCCGTGACTCCACTTAACATTAGCACCGTTGCTGGCCAATGTCAAGTGGAGTCCCAGTTGGTTAGTGTAACTGTTCGATCTATAGATGGGGATGAGGCGGTCCAATTAAATTCAATTAGGTCAGTCAGTCATCTCCCTGAAAAACTTGGAACGAGAAACAGGAACAACGATTTCGCCAGATGGTCCCACCTCTCCGATCTACGGTTACCGGAGCTGGAAGGAAGGATTGAACTTTTGATTGGTTGCGATAACCCATACCTACACTGGGCATTAGATCAGAGACGCGGGGATCCTGATGATCCGTATGCTGTTAAAACTCCATTGGGCTGGATCGTACTGGGACCGAACAAACATCACGAGATTATGAAGGATCAATCCACAACACTGATTGTTGATCGAACACGGAGGATCAACTCACTTCGCTGCGATACCACTGACCTTCATCAACCACTAGAGCAAATATATGAAAGGGAATTTGAGGGAATAGATAGTCCACGACTAACCATGTCTGTGAACTACGGACGCGCGTTAAAACCAATGGAAGCTTCTAAAAGAAAAGTTGGTACCCACTACGAAATTGCGCTACCATGGCAAGCTGGGAGACCTCGGTTACCAGATAACCGGCAATTCGCACTGATGAGGCTTGCCATGTTGAGGAAACGTTTGTTGAAGGATGCCGCACTGCGCCAAGTACACACCAAGGTAGTGAAAGAAAATATATTTAGAGGATATGCTGAACTCGCTCCAGTACAGGAACAGCAGAAAAATGGGGAAACCTGGTACCTACCCCATCACTCGGTATCGCATCCCCGTAAGCCCGGTAAAGTGCGAGTGGTCTTCGATTGTCAAGCTTCATACCATGGAACTTCTCTCAATCAACAACTTCTACCTGGTCCCGATATATCAAACAGTCTAGTGGGGATGCATTTACGGTTCTGGTTTCACCCGATCGCCGTGGCGTCCGACATTGAAGCATTGTTTCACCAGGTTAAGATTTCTATTAAGGATCGGAATTGTTTGAGGTTCCTGTGGTGGAAGAATGGTAATCTTTGTTCACCTCCTATTGAATACCACATGACTGTACATCCGTTTGGCGCTACTTCATCACCAAGCTGCACTAACTTTACATTACTACAAGCTATCGTTGACAGTTATTGTGAATCTCAAACAAAGACTAAACAAGTAGTAGAGAACTGTTTTTATGTCGACGATTGTTTATTTAGTGTTGTTTCTGTTCCCGAAGCAACTGAACTCGTTATACCCCTTACTCGTATTCCATCCGACGGAGGACTTCATTTGACGAAATGGGTCAGCAATCGAAAGGAAGTTATCGCGCTTCTACCTGACAACGAACTGAAGGTTCACGGAATAAGATATTCGACTGCGGACGATTGTGTTACAACTGCGCCTGGTTTAAACTGGAACATCACCCAGGACCATCAAACTTTTATGCTGGAAGATTTTAAGAAAACTTTGACCCGAAGAGCCATCCTCCCGTTTGCAGCTCCCGTTTACGATCTTCTCGGCTTCATTGCTCCCGTGCTACTTCCGGCAAAGCCACAGTTACAGAGTTTCGTAAAAAGAAAGCTGGAATGGGATGAGCCTCTTCCCGCAGAGCATCAGCAAGTTTGGAGCAGAAGAAGGAGACAGGTAAGACATGTGTTTGATATGTTTTGCCGTAGGTGCATTAGAGTATATCCACAGCGACTGCAGAATAGACAGAAGCGGTTAACTGAAATCAGCGATCTTAGGCAGGGCGAGTTAGTTTTAGTTTGTGATATACGCACATCAAGAGGTCTGTGGCCTAAGGGTGTTGTGGAGCAAGTTATCAAGAGCAAATACCAACTGGTTCGACAAGCACTGGTGAGGACTAGCAAAGGCATATTGCGAAGAGACGTCAGACAGCTGTGCCTACTAGAAGCGTACCAGGAAGAAGAGAATGATGCCGTGGAAGCCATCGTCCGGGATAGGAAACCGCCGGGGGAGTGTAAAGTCCAAAAGGAACTTTGATGTATCCCCAAACTGGATTGCTTACCTGAGGACACGGTATCACTTTTCCCTGATTATCTTGCACATTTACACTGCTTTTCTGTGTTTTACAAGCGGTTAACATATCGCATATTTATTTCTTACACTCCATCACTGACACATCCTTGAGGTTTCAAGGCCATTCTTATTATTATGTTACTGTGACACTGCCCGAATACTCGATCCGCCCCACGCTGGACAGTTTCTGCCCACTTGCATTACGATTGCGAAACCTATTCGTAAGTCATGTACTGTATTTATTATGCCTTATAGAACCACGGTTACAGGATAATTCGTTTTATTCTTCTGCCCAGACCGTGCGTTAAGTCTAGGTTTATCTGTTCGTAGTTTCTAGGTTAGTTTTCGTACGACGTACTTAGTTTAGGCTTAGTATCGTTGGTACACTATGCTATACCTTAATCAGATAATGTTAAAAGTGGAAAAAGAGAAGAGATTATTATGCTGTTCCCGTTATACCTCAATGACGAGATCATGACTGCGGAGGGAAGTTAAGAAAGAGAGGGGGAGACAAGCAAAAGTCGCCACACAGATTATGGACGCTGGCTCCCGGCCATGTAAGCAAGTGTCTCCAACTAATCACGTTCACCTTTCAGACCTCACCATAGCGTTGAGGGGCACTAACCGAGGTCAACTTGGAACTAAGACTCTGTATTTCTCATTCGTTGGTTGGTCTCACCTCTTCTTCTACCATTCAGACCGCAGTCGCGCAAACAATGCACGTCACGGCAGTTTAATCACCGGCACGGAAGAGCTACCAGAGCCGGATGCTTGAAATAGTGGCGCTAAGCGTTCAGTTATTCTTACAGTGCCACACAGAGGACGGCAGACAAAGGTAATCCTCAAGGGTTGTTCCCACTAGATAGGAACCCAAACTGCAAAGACATTGGTGGACGAACGCACTACACAATACGTGAATGGTAAGTTGTAAAAAATGTGCAAACCTGCACTCTTCACCTGAATATTCTTCGCTATCCACTATTTGGCCTGTGCAGACAGATGCAAGTATTGTTGCTGGTCTTATTGAAAACCTCCAATAAGATTTTTCTACGCGTAGTTGAAGGCGTCATTATGAGTAGTCTTCCTGTAACCGCTTACATTCGCGTTATCAAGTTTAGAATTCAACATCGTTTGCGATTTGCAAACACTAGTACAGAAGAGTACACAAGAATGCGATGCCATTGGTTGATTTGGGATTGGTCACTCAACGAACAGTACGCATTTAGAGGCGTTCGCCCTCGCTGAATGTAATTTGATGTCGGCAAGGATCATCTTGAGAAATCTATGGAAGAACAAGGAAGTGTTTTAGGCTCACTGCTATTCCTACTATACATAAATGACAGTTTACGTATCTTTCAACATGGCAGACCCATTCTTTTTGCGGATGATGTGTTCGCTTTTGATAGCATAAATGAACCAAGCGACACTCCAACAATACAGATGGAGCTCTTCACCCTTCAGCGGTGGTGCGGAGAGTGAGAATTGACATGCTTTGTTGGCAAACGTAAACCTTATTAATGACACATTGATGTGAGATGACAAACCAATTACCTGCTGCACAACGATTCGTGACCTGTGAGTTCACTACGCAAGCTATTTCAATTTCTCCAACAAGATATATCAAGTCACCGCCAAAGCGAGGTTTATCATAACAGGTATTCTCAATACGTTACGCTTGAAAGACTCTAGGCTAGCTAGGTATAAAGCATATGCGCGCCCAGTCTTAGAATATTGCTCATTAATATTCACAAGTTTAAAAAGGTACGACAAAAGCATTCTTGAAAAAGCACGACGTTCCTTTATCAAACGGTTACTAGGGTTTGGATCCTTGACTTATCAACAACGGTGTAAACTGTTGAAGCTAGAACCATTATGATTGAGAAGAATTAAGACTAATCTTATGTTCCTGTTTGATTTAGCTCATACCAGTTCCGGGGAGCCAGATGCTGTCCAGTTTGGCACATTCCATTAAGATCCAACTAGAAATACCTCATCCAGCTTATGCGTCCCTAGAATGTGTACAAGGCTGCGCGCCAAATTCTTTCTCCTAAGGTGCACAACGTTATGGAATAAGCTGCCCGGATCCATTAGGTGCAATACCAGTAAGCATACATTTCGAGATAGTATTCAACCTCCTCTCACCGTAGAGGAGGTATTACGTATACTGGGCGAATCTACATCTCTAGACGATATTTATGAGAGAGGCCTCATAGAACTTTAAAGATCGAGCTTCATAACTACCGCATTCAAAATTTTGCTCGGCTTAGATCTCACCTCGTACACTAACTTCTGACCCTGCTTATCTGTCTTTTTTCTATGTTCAAGATTTCATTTGCCACACTTGGGCTATCGGGTTGCCTAGCGCTAGAAGGCTTCGGTTCACTTAGTTTCACTGGCTCTCCTAACCGTCCGGCACTGGTTACTGATCATCTGATTTCCTTTTTTGCTTTATCTTGGTTTGAAAAAAAGTTCACCTCGGTACTCCGTATCATAACATTCTAGAAGAGTTGGTTAACTATCCCACTGATGAAATAGCAAAAGTGACCCAGGTTTTTGTCACTTCGTTTCATCTCATATTGACCCTCACCATCTCAAAACTTTTATCAGACTTGAACGCTCGCCAGCTGCTAATGTCAACACGGACAGATTGGTAGAACGAGAAGAAAGGTCCTTTTCCGTACATTATTATCACCTTGCTCTTCAATAGTTCATAGTCATTTAACCTGGCCCGAAAGTTAACCGTGAGTCAGAGTGGCCCCTGTCATCTCGGAAATCCGGACTTGCAGGATTTTCGACCGCCAACTACACTCTACCTTGGCCACCTCCATGAAATTCTCTTGTTCCTGGCTACATTTGTCACCATGCACCTAGTAAACTTCAGACTCAGTGATAGGTGGACACGCAGTCACTGTTTTTTTCTCACATACCTGCCCTTGTACGCTTATACTATTATACGTACTTTACCCTGGCGTAATAAAAGTTAACATCATTTAAAATAACCACAGAGGTGATGGCTGGTGAAGCACACAAGCCTTACTGTATGCCGTAATAATCCAGACTATAGCGGATATAAAGCTTTCCACTACAATTCATGACCACATATACTATAGTGCCAAACGACACTTTCTAGACTTCGGTTGACAATTTAGAGATTATTCGCCATCATCTAGGTCACTGTTCCTATTATAGCTGGGTCGCACTGAAATGTTGTCATTTACCAAATGATACACCTTTCGCTCTCATTGAACTTACCGCTAGAGTCTGTTGCTGTTAATCTTCGTTTCATTCGGAAGTATTTTTCTCATAGTGTAAGGCTTTCGGCATGAGTCCGCATTTTTAGATGTTCCAAAACAACAACTGGGGGAATTACAAGAACGCTTGCCAAATTTTATGTATTCATTGCAAACTGATGTCCATAATTTTGGATTATTCTTTGCCAGGTACTTCGATTTCTTATTTTTACTGGAATTATTTTATTGCCTTTTCTTACCTACCTTGATACTATCGTTATTTTATTTCCTCTCTGAATCCACTATGAACTGGGACTTCTGAACGTGCGTTAATCGATCGATAAAGCTGGACTGCGCGTCAGCGGGAGTTAGAAAAAATGGCTCATCTACAAAAGTCCCATTTTCACCTTCTGGTCAGACTGCACTGGTTCAGATCGGCGGGACATTCGTTAACGGAGGGTATAACCCCAGCACAATCTTTTGCACTTCACTCTGAACAACGTGTGTGTGTGAAACTGACATGAATATAACACAATGCATATTGCCATCTGATATGTAAAGGGGACTAAATGAAAACAAATCTGTAAATATGTTGATCTTTCCCTATGTATGATTAGTCTCTCGTATCGTCGAGAAATAAAACATTTATTGATTTATTTATGACACGAGTTCTTCATATAGGATTCTGAAAGCACCATGGATGCAATTGGCCGAGAAGAGATACAGATTGCTATCAGCTACAGAGGGCGAACATGATTTTAAGACTTCGATCGACAGTGAGTAAGTGCCTAAACTCCAGCTTTGCACTAGTGCACATACGCGAAGCGCTCACCCTTCTCACTTTGAAGGAGCACATTTGTAACTTGAATTCCTGGTTCGTGATCCAACAATATCATGACGAACTGACCCCCCCCTCCCCCAGTTGTCAGCGATGAATGAGGTTGTTGAGCCTACAGTTAACTAGAATCGTCTCAAGTGTCATGAGGAACGTTTCTGATTCCTGCTGTACGCCAAAATTAAAATGTCCGAACTGTGAACTGATATCTGAGGTATCGATCAGATTGATGGAAGCATGCAAGCAGATCCCGATGGATACTGAGCTCCCGTGTGTCCTTGAAGCCCTGAGACGACGACTGACAAGAAGTCTGCGAGTTGATATGGGACGTTAATGAGTGGAAAGGGTCCGTGAGATGGAGAAATCCGGAACGCGGGCCCGAGATAGCCCTTAGTTAGTGAGGTAAACAGTTGATCCATTTTCAACCTTGTCGACTAGTCCGTTGAGCAGAAAAATAGTAACAGCAATTCAGCATGACTCCTGATACACTGTCGCTTACTAAGTCCCCTCAGGTCAACTGAAGAGTTGACGTCGCAATTCGCTCTTTGGAGGAAATTCGATGTGAAATCGGTGTTGAACGAAAAAAACGACTGAATCTCAACTTTGCATGATAGCCAGTTGTTTGTGACGAAATGTTGTTGGCACAAGGTGTAGGCGCCTTGAACCCGAATGTTTGTTTAGGAGCTTCACGTATTACGCGAGGTCCCACCTCTGTCCTGCTGTTACTATTCTTCGTTCCTTAGGTCATCATGGTTGCATGGCAGCGAAGCATCAGTTCAAATGACTGATGTGCTCCTGTTGATGATGACCCAGACGACCATCCTTTAACTTTTCTGAAAGACAGGGGTGATTCTTTAACAGATCTGTTCAACACTGAATAGGTGCTTTCATACTGATGACTGTCAGATTTTGCGCCCCTTCACAAAAGGGATCAACGGACCTTGTGTGAAAACCAGTGAGGCATCCGCAGAACGTAGGTAAAATATCTTAATTGGTGCGACAGAACAAACTCACAGTGGGAAAAATCCACCATGCTAAAGACGCTGTGTCTGACATCGTCATTGCGTATTGGATATTGTAATCATACATGGACAATTCTCTGCAAATGACCACTATCAAAGGCCGAAAGCATACGCATGTCATCGACACGGATGGGCCAGGATTCTCATTCACACAACAGTACCGCGCGAACACTGATCCTGCCCTTTAAGGAGAGCGAAATGTCGCCACAACGCCACAAATGCCTCAAGTTGTTGGCAGAGCAGACAGGGTTTCAGCGATAAGAAGGGATACCTCCTCTTCAATAGTGCTGTCCGCAGAAATGCAGCTATCTAGGTAGACAAAACTATTTTCGTGTTCGAGCTGTATGCCTTCAATAGTAAACCGAGGAAGGGATGTCTGTCAAACCTGGAACAGTGTGTTACACTTGGGTGCAAAGCATATCCTGTATTAAGATGCTTCAATCAGTCGTCGGACAAAGATCAAATTTATTTTTGATCCAGCGTTCGATCACTGCATGTGTGTTACTCTACTAGAAAAATTGATTACCCGTGATCTTTCCTGATCTGCTGAGTATGGGACTCAAGGTAACTACTAGATCAGTGTGAAGCCTCTATCCAGGTGTAGTGGCATTGCAAGGTCGGAACTTGTTAACATCATTGTATCCAGCCATGGGAACTCCCGTGACAAGCTTGCATCTAAAATACTCACTGATACTGGCCACCCCCTCCATAGGGCGTTGTTCGAACGCGCAGCAATCTCCTCGATCAGACTATATATGACCGTACAAGAGCCTATTATACATCAATACTTACTTCACTGTCATGTTTGTTGAACGAAAAAAATTCAGTCATTGAAGAACTAATTAGGAATTCAATATCTTGAAATAAATTTGGAACCCACTGGCATAGCATAATTTTTAAAGTTTTGGAATACAAATCGGTTTTCTAGAGGCTTGTATTGAGACGACATTTCGTCCTTGACACAAGAGCTTCTTCAAGTCAGGAAATTACTCCAGTAATAATAACTATCAATTTTGTTGCCATGGTAACCGTTTTAAATTTATCCTCATGTACTATCCTATTTCAGTGGTTATCCCTGTCTCTAACGTGTGTTAGAGCTGATTATTCACCCTTCAAGTGTCGTCATGGAGCAGTGATAGGATCAACGCAATCTAAGTCGATCGCGCAAATACTCGGAAGAAAATCGATCGCAAAACTCTGAAAGCCTTCTGAAGCTCCTAACAAGACGTCTTCTATCGCAAAGCAGAGGGGAAACAGAGACATAAAGCATTCTTGTTGCACATCGCTGGGGACGGGGAAAGCGCAGGAATTTGGCCGTAGGCACTCAATCTGGCGGCATGGCGCGATGCTCGAACCATAGTTGTTTATCGGAACTGACCTGATGTGGCTGTTGGAGTTTTGTCGAGTCGGACACAAAAGAAACAAGAGTTAGCTCAGAGGAATTCGGGAAACTGAATGAGTGGTCAACGTTAGTGCCTCGTACACTTTACGACCAAGCTGAGCTCCGGAGGTCCGGATTCACACTTACGTAGAGCAAAGGCCTCATTACAAGAGTATGGGATACTAGTTCACTTGGTAGGGCGCCTGTGCACAAATCCACACAAACATCAACCAAGCGTCCAGAATGGCGCTAAACGTGCATTTCGCCCTCCGGGACAAATTAGCGATGCGATTGATGTTGTGACCACCACCACAGGACCAAGCGATATGGCGGACAACACAGTGGCTAAGAAGTTATCTGCACCAAATTATTTAGCAAACAACAAGCTTGAGTAGTCAGTTCCACGAGCTCCAAATATTGCTCAAAGATTGGAAGATTATCATTGTTTGAATAACAACTTTTGCAAGCAGCGTAGTGACAGTCTGGTTTAATCAGACGACTATAATCTTTTTATGCGTATCTTTCTTTTTGTGATCATACCGATAGCAAGTACAGCCAGTGAGTTCATCACACATTGACAACATAGGGACATACCTGGGCAGCCGAAATGAACTCGAACTCCTACGGAGTTGACAGGTAACGCCAAGATACGAAGACGTGGATGGACAACTTATGACGCATAGGGACTGTGTGCGGCATCCAGCTGGAGGCAAGGTTGGGAGCGAGTCAGCCGATCAATCAGTTAGGGAATGCACTCCGCTCGAATATCCATTGGAAATAAAGTACCACTTTACAACTGTTGACAAAACGCACAGCTACTCGCCGTAAATTCTTGGCCATCAATACTGCTTCTCTAACTCAACTAACCACTTGGAAGCTACTCTGTGTACTCAGCGAACTTATTCAATCTGGACACTTAGACACTACGATCATTATTATTAAGCACATAAGCAGACTAGCTGATGTATACTTTTTATAATTGAGGGAACGCCTCTGTTATGATTGCGTAAACGCCTGATAAGATTGTTACTTGCATGGTTGGAGCACGTCTACGGTAACGGCTTGTAACGCTGGCCAATCGAACGGATTTGCGCTGACCTGATGGCGTGACTTAGCCCGGGGTACGCGCTGGTGAGACGGAAGTTGAGCGAGCGTGAGAACGATCACAGCCGCATGTATTTGGGTAGACGCTGAGACCTCGGCACGGACGCACACGAGCGGGGGGAAATGGTAGAGGCGCGCTAGTGACTTAGACGCGAACGCTACCCGGCTAACGACGCACACAAAATCAGGTGACCCGACCGACTAACTAGTAAGGCGAAGAGGAAACCAAGACAGGCGGTCCTCTGAAGGCTCTTGTACAACCAACAAAGAGCAAAGCACAGCCAATGCTATGGGTTATTAAGTTAGGGGAAATTGCTACCACGACGAGGTGGTAGTTTGGAAAAGAGCTTCGCAGTTGGGCCGCGTCTAGAAGTGGCTAAACGCTGCTGCGTTGTGGGGAGGAATTGGACCTCGCTTTCCACAGCCATTCTGCCGGGGTTTCTGGCGCGTTTTTGCGGGAATATTTGACGGGCCCGCAACAATACACACCTGCGAAACTTTCAGTGCAGACAACCAACATGCGGCCCAAAGCACGGAGAGCAATGTCGGCCACCGATGATGCTTGCTCAAGCGTGCCTCGCACACATGGACAAAAAACGCCATCTGCCTATTTATGTAGCCGTGTGAGAACACATACAGCAGACTTTTAAGATAGCTGTGCAAAAATGAAAGGGCGTTATATTCCACAAAAAGAGAAATGCACTCACCAATGGTTTTCAGAACATCTCGAAGCTCGAACGCCTTGAGCGAACCAGATTGGTTGTAATCGAATTTTTTGAAAATGCTCTGAAAAGCAAAGTAGTAGCCTCAGCCTGCTGATTGAGAGTGACGGAGATGAGGAACTAGCTGAAAGTAGATCTAGCTTGTTCAATATCAGACCAAGAAGAAGCATACCAACAATTCGACGCGTGTTCCGCAAAAGATAAAGAGGAAGATGCTTGGAGACACAGTGGATAATCATCAAGATACGTTCGAAAAATGGTGAAGCCGCTGAGATGAATTCAGTGCATTTCCGATGACGAGGTAAGGTAACTGGATAAGCGCATTAGCATCGCCCTCGGCGGTAAGACACATGCAGACATGCAGGGATGTGTTGTTCGTTCCGTGTAACACACGGTGCTCGAATGGGAAGAACAGGCTAAACCGAGCTTGGCCCAGTTCGAACGCGGTTGTGTGCTTCTCAATTCAATCGGTGAACGTGCATGCGCAGCTTAAGTGGGACTAGGTGGTGTGACAATCCAATTGTCTGTACGCCGGTTACACCACTTGCATAACACGGTGGGCGGTGTGATACCGTGATGCAGAACGCGGGAAACCAGAAAGGTGGTTTTGTAATGTAGCACTAACTGAGGCAATTAGTTAGGAAGATGCTAAGTTGTAATCAACTCATATCGATTGTCACAAACTCAATGTAAACAGGTAAAGGTTCACTATCGCTTCATGCGCCGATCACGTAAAAGGTACTGTGCAGTGTGAAATGCATCACAACAGAAAGACATGACTTCTCACAGATGTCACTCTAAGTTGGGTGCTCCGCTGTGACTTTACTCGAAAGCATAGCAATTACGCCCAACAATGGGTGGGTAAAGGATAATCCGAGGTGTGTTGACATGAAACCACACAAATTGAAACAAATTGCTCCTGCGGCATACCTTCCAAACGCGGAGGTCCATCCACAACTTTTTGAATTCAGGAAAGTCCAACTCGCCAGTCAAATCAGTCTAGACATTTCAAAAGCGATGGATTAATAAGGACAATAGACATTATGAACTTTTGAGCGCACATTGAGAAATGTAGCATCTCAAAAGGGGTTCATCACAGTTAAACAGAGTCAGGCGGTCAACAGGGCCGGAAAAGCCCAGGGATGCCGCCGAATCAGCTCAAAGAAGGGCTCGTCGAGACTGTGGATACCTGAAGCCAGTGTGGACAAGGAACTAGTTGTGAGAAAGAGCCGCATTCTTTCACGTTGTTGTCTTACTGACATACTGAGGGAGACAATGCTTTACAAGACCGACTTTGGAACTGATTTGATCCTGATAAGACGGATCGAAATGATCAAGGTGCTATTTGAGACTACATCTTGGAATTACCTAGCACAACGGACACTCCGAGAACAAATCCACGATGAGCCTAAAAACGTTATGACGTGCATTGTCCGCAGTGCACGGTGGTGCATGAGGGGAAAACGTCAATCGGGGATCTCAAGGTTCAAGTCTCAGTTTGATCATCGTCCAATAAAAAATGCAAAGAGGAACGGAAGCGGTTGAAGAGTGCTGTACCAGCAATAGATGGAACCGCACGTTAACTGATTGCAGGCACGGTTCCACAAGTCGGAATGGTCGAGATTTACTTCAAAATAGCTAGTGGCCAAAACTGAAGCTGTATATCACAATCTGACAACACGATAAGTACCCTAAAGCCAGAAAACGAACAGCAAAGACAAGTTAGGTTAGGACTTGAGGATCAGCCGACAGTGCCGTCATGAAAGAAGAGGCAGGCACTATTGGAATTCAGAGTAGTTGTTGGTAGTTGGCAGGACCACAGTAAATAACCGTGGGTGTTGGTAGAACAAGGTGCGACCTGTTTGGGGAGTTCATTTTGAAACCCAAGTTGAAGGTGAATGGACTGAGACGAAAAATCTCAATCTGAACTGTGTGATTCACACTGAAGCCAACCGCGATCAATTCGGCCACCCGGGGCTGTAGCTGAAGCAGATAGATGTTGCGTTTGTCCGCCGGTATCATTGTACCCTGCTACGGGTTTCGTGCATTGATGCACTCGTCAGATGGATGTGGAAGCACTGTGAATCGAAATCCTGGATGATAGTCGAAACCTCTACTCCAAAGCTCCTTAGTCGAGGCTAACAACCACTGACACAGTGGTTAACAATGCAAGCGATGCTAATTGCGAATCATAACGGTAACAGGACGTGTCGTCGCAAAGATACTCCATCAAAACGAATGCCTCTATACAGCCGAATGTGCGGAGAAAACGACAACTGCTCCAACTTGGTAGCTGCTATCGTCAAGCCGGCCGAAAATAAACCAGATGAGCATGACAACAAGGTTGAATGATAGATGAAAGGACTCCTCCGTAGTAAAAATCCCAGAGGAAATACCTGACAAAACAATCACCGCCTGACCTCCGGTACTTGCACCATAAGCAATCGCGCATCAGAGATAAATCAGCATCAGACATAAACGTTAAACAAGTAGTCTGACTAGGAAACGATAGCAGACGCATCGTTAGTGACGAGCGCGCGTCAGGGTTATCATCATTTCGAACCAAACATGGTGCATGCAGTGTGGATGCAGGCTTGAAAAACGATGCAGCCTACAGTTTAGTTAACAGCAGTCTCAGTTCTCGCTGGTACATCGACCAACACCCTATAAAACCCTGTGCAATAAGAGAAAGACTTGCATCAATACATAAGTAAGACCATCGCACGATTGAGCCAAATCAAGATATCCCGTCGCATTTGTTAACTAACTTGATAACCGCCTGCCGGCCTCAGGGTTGCCGCTTGTTGGCCCTATTTGATAACAGCAGCCTTCCATGGACAATCATGGATGTGCTCGAAATTCACATACTGAATGTCAAGATTCGTTACTATGGAGGGGGCGACCCTCATCAAGCTCCGGTACAGCTTTCAAAACAGTGCGCTAAGAACGTCAATAATTCACATGAGGATAGTTGTGAGGTTCGCCCCAATGAGTAAGTTTCAGCAGTGAGACAACGAATGAGCAGGGTGGATTCAAGACGAGGACTAATAGCTGGATGAAGGTGCTGCACGCAGCTAGAGTGAAGAGATCGACAAGCATTTTTGATTAATTGTAAGAATGCGAATGTTGTTATCTAGTAAGTTGGAACTTGTCAGGAGGAAGTAGACTATCCCCTCAGCAGTTCTTTGAGACAGCCACTTGAGCCAGTAGCGTACCCCAGTGGCCATGAGATGTCTTAGGAACATTCAAGTCTGTCAAGGGATGAATGGGCCTAGCTCTTCATTGATCGGAGTGGAGCTATACTAATAATTTTGGCAGCTGACTTTGATCCTCAAGAACACGAACATTATTGGGTTGGTTCAAAAGCATGCACCGCCGTTTCATACTGCTTGTATCGTTTAGATAGCTAGCCTTCGACACACTCTTAAGTCAAGTCGTTGACTTTGATTTTGGCTTGTGATTGGAGCTGGTGGAGATCGAGAGCAGCGAAGCCGGATTCGAACAAAAAGAGGTATCTCTAGTAAAACCACAATCGAAAATTCGCATGTGTCCCATGATGCGCCTCCTGTCCATAATTTGCTCAGTGTCTATAACAACCACGTTTAGCGGATAAGTTAGTGGATAAAAAGGATACGTCCATCAGAGCGACCATGCTGCGACATGTCTCGCGGCTGAAGCCGTCGAATTTTATATCTGTAGGGAAGGAAAAAGGGGAACAGGAACAGGTGAGAGCAGGTGGTACGTGGATATTGCAAGTATTTGTTTTTTAATGCAACCAAAGAAACCGAAGGTCGGGCACTTTCAGGAAGGTGAACAAATACAGTATGGAGTGATAGTAATAGACTGCAGGGAAAAGTATAAAAGGTGACTTAAAAAGACTTCAGTGTGGTGTGATGTTACATTCGATGCCTTGGTATTAAAAGTACCTGAAAGACCTCTTGCGAAGGATGCAAGAATTTGGCGATATTTCCTCGAACCAGAAAAAATTGGATCATTCTGCACATGCGAACGCTTGAGGTCGGCTTGATCGTGTGTGACGTCAAACGTGATGAGACTGAAGAGGATGGTTGACATACTGATAATTCACAAATTGTATTTACAGATACCTCCGCATAAAAGCAGTTTTGGTGATTCTAAATAAGTGCAAACGTGTCGTGCCCGAGATCCTCCCGCTGACACTTCTGGTGAAGTGCGAATCGGTTCAAGTTTACCATATCTCTTTTTGAAGGCCTTTGTTTGTTTTTCGTTGCGGAGAATAAGAAGCATTTAAAGTAATCCCCATATCCTCTTTCAATTGATTCAGTAATCGTTATGTGATAAAGTTGGATGCCCTGAACTTGTTAGTTAGTAATGGAGGTGAAGGAGAGCACTGAGACAGTTGCAGCCGCTGATTTCATGATTCATGCACTAGGATGAATCCAAATCCTTTGGGTGGTCAAATCCTTATGTAAAAGCTTACCAAACTCTGAGTGTTACAAGCTGCTAGAATCCATGGTGAAATGGAGTTTGCCAACTCCGCCCCAAAAAATCCAAGCGATTGTTTCGCTTAACATGAATCTGTCCAATCACATGTTAGCTGGATCCGGCGGCATTTCCACGATAATTGATCACGACAAAACTTTTATTTATTAAGTTAACACTTGCCCAATAAATATTTGGCAGAGTGACATAACACATGAGTAACAATAACAAAAAGGAGAGATTGAGTCAAAGGAATGGAAGCAAAGTTCTATGTGTTGTGTGGGCACTGAGATTCTCGGTTGCCCAGGCCGAGGAAGTGGGCTGACTTAAGGGACCGCATCCCGAGTCTTTGGTCTAAAGACCTGACCCGCAAGGCAGCGGGGTGATTCACAAAGACCGTTGACAGTCAAGTGGCTCATTCGCCTTCTTTGTGTTCGGAAGCAGGCCACAGAGAAGCCTGTGGCCAGCGAGGTTGTTCATCCGCCCTCCGTTCGATACTCAACCCCAAGTATAGGAGTGAGTGGTCGGTGACCCTATAGTCGGTCACATTGGCTTTGACACAGCGCCGTACGAGCACTTGTGGTATTTAATGGAGAACCAGGTGACCACCCCAGAACTCCCCACGCTCTGAAACGCTGCCGCTAATTGTCCGCGACTGCTTATTCATCTCGCCTACAAAGCAAACGAGACTTATTCGCAGTTACCTCCACAAGGAAGGAATTCCCCGATCCGCAACCTGGGGATTGGCCCGATAGCGTACAGCTCCGCCATGGGACGACAGAACATGCCTGTCCGTGGAAACAGTATTTCGAAGTGTTGTTCCGACAGACACAAGTGCCCCACATCGGTTAGCGGTGGATGTATTTATGGTTGAAATCCGCACATGTGAGGCGGTGTCAGCTGTGCTCGTGCGAGAGATGAACCCCAACAAAGCTGGTGAGGAAGACGCAATTTGACACAAGATGTGTGTAAACTGGTAATCACGGAATGTGGATCAATCACGCGGCTTTCTGTGAATGAGAGGCTAATCGATGATTCGGCCAAGAGGAAAGAAGTTCCTCACTTCGAAGTTGTGGTCAGTTGGTGTCTCCCGACTGCCGGGCTGGGGTCTATTGGACAATGAACATGTTTGGTTGGATACAATTGTCGACACAGCGAAGAGCCGACCCCAATGGCGTCCGTATTGTGAATTACCTTGGCCCACCCCTCTCGCTTATCTTCCACATCCAACCCTGTCTTCACACGTTATGCGTAATATGATACAATGTGTCATCACACGTTCCCATATAAGTCATCTTTTTGAATTGCGGCACATTGGGAGAGTGTTTCTTCAGATAACGTGTCCTCTGAGTAAGTACATCGAAACTGCCCTCTGTGTAAGGATTGGTTTCCCACCCATAAAACCACGATGAGCATCTCCCCGGAAATTACAAACCTAGCCGTCTGGTGACTGTACTTAGCAACACATTGTACAAGGTCGTAGAGATGCTATAGACTCTACAGCTGTTATCGAATTTCAAGTCCAGTGTCTAACAGAGAAAGCCAACACAAACGGGTTATTTCAATTGAGAAATAATTCCAGGAGATGACATCAGAAACAGAAAGTAGCGAACAAGCTTGTTTTCAGGGCTTCGTCATCAGGCTAATACAACCACTATAAAGCAAGCTAGATTAGACACAACTGATTTAAATTGGGTCACTGAAGCAGAGTAACTAATCGATAAGTCGATGTGTTTGGTCTGATTGAGGCGAGGTCAAGAGAAGTGGCGTGACTGCCATTGTTAGTCGCGTTGATGTGAGGCCAAGTCAAGGTTAAAGTATGAACGAGCTTTTCCTGTGCACATAGGTCCGGGTTATAGAGCCCAATTGCAATCGCCTCTGCTGTCGACAGCAGGTGATATCTGACCGCCCGTGTGTAAAGTCCGGGGACACAGTAGATCGGTATGAATGCGTCACGCGAATCGATTTGAATGCTGTGCATGATCTTGTCGGGGAGCTCGCATAGTCCCACGAAACCTGGGCAGTGTTCATCGAGATCCCCTCAGACATACAATCGGTATGCGGCGGCTCAGACTGCGCTAGTAATAACCGAGCCGTCCCTATGATATTGATTCCAAACCACACTGAACCAACTGAGCTCTACCAAGGACAATGATGCATCTATTGTGCAAACTGACACTAGTGTATCTATCGTGCCAAGCCGCAGTGAACCACCGGAGATCCTCAGTTGCTGCAGCAGTTCCCACACAAAACCACACTGACAATAACAGAGTTTCCCTCAGGACACCATCACAGCGTGCCAACTCATATTCAGTGCCAACATTCAACTTCCTCTACAAAAATTCCGATATGATGGGACAATACCTCGTAATCAAGCAAAGACTCGCAAGTCCAATGCTTCACATTACGCGCCACTACAAAACCTGACCAGTTATCTTAGTTTTTCGGCCACCAAATAGACAAACTGTATTTGACCGCAAGTGCTCACACGACTTCACTTGCACTTGCGCACGCACAAATGTGTGCAGAGCCATCCGATTTCGATCTTCCCTTTTGGTGTGCGGGCAAGTGACGGGTAGGTGCCATGACTCTGCATACAGTTGTGCGTGCGCTAAACGCACATAGAACAGAACAATCATATCAAAAGGCCACCCAGGCGTTGCTAAATGCAATAAAGAGCCGGCGGCAACTAAAACCGTTAGATCAATGAACTCGGATCTATGACAGTACACTTACCCCGGGTGAAGGCGGCGTTGAGGATATCCGCCAACTCTCGGTGGGAAATGCCTCCGGATGGGCCTGACACATCGTTGAAGGCCTCTCTGAGTTTCTCCTCCAGTGAAGACTCATCCGGATGTGCAACGCTGGCCTGAGGGGGGGGATAGAAGTAATGTGAATTGGAACATAAAACTTTCGAAATACGGGAAGAAATCGTGGAGGGATAAACAAGAGGGACTAATATTATGCCGGCATAAAATGTACGTGATAAAGCTTTCAGGTGCAGTGGAGCCGACAATGGGACTAAGTGGCACCGTTCGATGACCAGATCTAAGCTGTGTGTTGAACGCGCAGAGAGTAACTAATTAGAAGCAGTCGATTGCAGAAAGACTTGATGCATAAATTTAGATCGCCACCAACAACAGCCGGCCTGGTCAAAGGGGTTTTCATGTTCTGGGATAACCAAATGCCTTAAGAAGTCTGGTCCCATGATGTCAGGAAAGCAGTCATCAATTGCCAGTGGCCGTCCTCTCATCGTTACGGCATTGCACCTACGGGACGAAAAATAGACGTCGTCATACGCTTAAGTAGTTTAACTGTTTGGCCGGAAGCATCCAGCATCAGTAAGAAAGCCGAGCAAGCTGTCGGTTTTCGTGATATATACTGAGGCAACGAGAATTCCTTGACATCCTCATCGTTTATGGACACAGGGCAAAGATAAAACACGTTTTACAGTCGGTATGTTCGCACGTTGCTACCCTGTAGAATAGATCAGCGTCAGCGAGGAACTTGTTCTCAAACATATAGGCCAATGGAGATGACGGGACGCAATGGTTGATGAATGCGACTTTACAGCGAGAGCATGTGCATTTCACTGCTGGGTAGACAGCTCTGGAGAATGCACAAAGTACGCGAGCAAAATGGAAATGAACACGGGTGATCACGTGGGTCGACAACATCCGCCCTGAGTTAGGGCCTACGGCAGATAATTCACACAAGTCGCGACAACGCACGGATCCCATGGCAGATAGAGGGAGTGCACACGTGCAACACTTCAAAGAAGGAAGGAAGTGTCGGGTGATTGCCGATCGACCACCTAAGAAAGTTGATTAATAGGTAAAAAAATAGTGCGTTGAGCCAAATATCAGGCTAGGTGTGTAGATATGCACGGAGTTAATAGAAAAATGGCAATCGTAAGGTGTGTATCGTATTGTTAACGGTGAAGAAGTATTAGAAATGGACTCGGCACCCGATATGTCAGGGAACGACATTGGGCTGTGAGAACCAACGATGTGCAGTCAATGTTTCTACAGCTGTACGCGATCGGAAAAGAGAAACGGTGTAGTTCCTTGATGTAGCCAATTTGAGATGGGTAAAATGTCTTGTCAATGTTGAGACTTCTCCCAACTTCCAAACATAAAAACCTGATTGGATAGCGAGGCATAGAGTTTAGCTTAGAGATTTGTTTGACAGAAGCCGATAACACACAACAAGCCACCAAATAAGTAAAAAGCATCATCATGGGAACAGGAGCACAGGGAGTGGCCCCAGTCACACATGCGTCCTGGTGAATTATTTAGAAAGCAAGCAATAAGTACGTCAGGGACCTAAACCGGTTATACGGACAACCATGGTCGTCAGCATTCTACATGTTGGCCACAAGTGATAAACACCTCGGACATTGCACCGTGATGCAGCTCAACTAGACGAAGATAAAAAAAAAGGAAAATAGTATGTTTTTCTGATACATTGAGAATAGATGGTGGTTGCAAGGGATTGTTAAGTGGGAGAGGTGATAAAAATTCACGAGGCAAACGTCGCTGAGACCGGCTCTTGGCTAGTGAAAATCGAGTGGCAACAAGTAACCGTGTGTAATATTGCAAGGTAGCACCTATACTGCATACAGAATGGTTCCCCAAGGAGTGTATGCGTAACATTACTCACGGGAGGTTCAGTACAGAACGAGGGCGAAAGACAAACGTACCTTGTAGGCATCCTGAATGCTTGTGGAGTCATCGATTTCACTGAAAAGCAAAAGAGATTGGTGTGAAGAGTGAAGCAGTCGAGGCCAGATGAATGGGAATAATTGTGTTTGCACAAATGTTACCCAAGAGGGACAAATGTCGCTGAACACACACAACATGGAAATCGTTGAGTCGTCATAGTGCGATAGGGCGGAATGAACTGAATCCGAAACAGAAACCACAATCCGTGGTGCCCGCAACGCACCGCGCATCACCCCATGACTACTGTGAGTTACGGCGGGAGGAAGGAGTATTACAGTGAGTGTGTTGGAGGAAACTGAGCATAACTGGCATGCCCCAGCCATTACGACAATCACATGCCATTTGTCAGGGCAACAACGAAGCACAGCCAATACGAGCGGTAGTCAAATCATCTCTTGTTGGCACGCTCATTTGACCAGTCGGATGAGTTCGATTCAAACGCCAACGACAAGCTCACAGCGCAGCGTCGTCCCGGTCCACACTGTAGTCAATCCTTATGCTACACACATAACACACATTCTTCAACGTGATTGGCCCTGGTAATTAGTGGATGAGGATGCTCAGAGAACAGCGAATTGGAAAACAAGTATTCCCAGAGCGGTGCAGCCAAACAGCTGTGTGTTCCGGACACCGAAGTGCGGTGGATCCAATTGCCACGACGTGCGCCGCCCGGATAACGACAAAGAACAATGGTAAAGGAAATGCGGTAGCAGAACGCAATGAAAAAGGTGGCGAGGGGTAGAATGAGGATTAACAGCCGGATGGAAGTAAGCGAATGGTAGAACGTCGCCGTACTGTCAACTACACCCGTATTCGATAGGGCCTCTAGCGCCAATGAGAGTGGACAAAGCAGCAACCGGAACATGTAGCCCGGTCAATTCTGTCATGAATTTATGCCACGTCGCTGACACGCCGTTTAACCAAACTGGATGCAGCAACAATATATAACGCACACCAAGAAAGGCAGACAGCGGGATTACGGAAGATATGAGCAAGCTTTAACAGATTCGCCAGTGCGTCACCACAAATAACACTATCAAACACCAACTGGCGGAATTCAGTATCACGGTATCTTGTCAGCAAATGTGAGCAACGCAAGCACCGGTGACAAAAGCAGGTCGCTTTCATAATGTTCTCAGTGCGAAGTGGCCGCGCTTTCGATTCATAGATAACACCGGCCCGATCGCAGCATTATACAAGCTACGTTGACTGATAAACGCGTCTTGTTACGTCTACAGACGATGGAAATTAAGGAAGACCAGATGGACTTGCCAGTAAATACAGGGTGTGACCTCCTCAGTGATACGGTCATTGAAATACTATCACTAAAATAGGAGATAAACAGTACGCCGGTACGCAGTATCGACGATTCGGTGAAGCGCAACCAACATCAGTGGCATGTGGGCTAAGGATACTACGTGGGTCGCTCGGTCTGCACGCAGGTTCGAACCCGCGACCTCCGGATTACAAGGCAGGCTCGTGATCCTTAAGACTACGGGCAGAGACAGCATACGACACTAACAGAGCCAATCCCGTTATCTGCACAATGGGAACGTGAAAGACAGCAGAAAGTAAGGCGTGTTACATCGTAGTCCTGTAGATAAAGCACCGTCATTCCAGACTGGGCGGTATGAGAAACTTCCTCACAAGAGGAAAAGAAGAGTGTTCGCCACGAATCCTGCGCACTGAATGCCGATAAAACGCAACGACCATTTGTCGCTGTGCAGAATGTGTGATGAGAGCCTGACTGAAAGTGGTCGCGACGAAATCTTGCAGAAATACATTAAAATCCCTACAGTATTACCGAATGAAACATTTCTAGATCATAGGACATGTTTAATGTAGACTATCGTTCTGTCACATATCAAATGTGTTAGATCGACGAGGTTTGCTCCCAGAGAACTCAGTAAAGCGATACATCAAGAATATCACAACCAAAGATAGGCGTTTAAAGGTGATCGGACTCTCATCTCATTGTGGGGAGTAAGATAAATGAAGCATATTATCAGCATATGTGAAAGCTTGAATAGACAACACTTTGTGCAGGAAAGCCGTTCATCTGAAGTCAGTTGTGATACAAAGGGATATAATTATGAAGATATGACACAGAGGATGTAGTCAAATTAAGACGTCTTCAAACAATGGACACCACTAAAAGTCACAATCAGCAATGTATGTGGGTCATGACAAATCGCTAGCGCTTGTGCCGGATTTCAGACTGAGAAAGGTGCTTCCAGGGCAATAAAAAAGCGCCTCAGACCACGAGATCGGATAGCAATATCCGGTCACGTACAAATTTAATAATGATGAACTTAAAGGAAAATGTAATTCCGAGGAAATTGTGTAAGTGGCACATAGTCCACTTGAAGCCACTATGCATGGAATAAAAATTACCACGAAACACTCGCAACCTATCTACCAAGGACATCAAGTATGGTAGTAGAAAGGTGTTTAGTTCCTTAGAGAGTCGGACAGTGATCAGCACCCTCTTAGTGATATGGGCAGAATTTCAGCAGAACAATGTGAATACATCTTCTGTCGCGTAACGAATTCGCCACTGAAGGAAGACTTGCTGTGATGAGCACTGCCGTGTTACGGCTATTCGCCATCACGCACTCTGACTGATGACCACCGTGGAAAGACATCTTATAATACAGTCAAGTAAGGAAAGAATTAATAGTGGTTGTCATTTGATGCACGACAAGTACCCATACTTGTTTTTGTCAACTAACTTGAACGTGCTACCCGCATTTGATGTAAGTTTTGTTGCATTTGTATACACTAAACTTAGATTGCAGCCAAATAAGCTGTGCCATGATGACCATCTAAGTGAGGGCTCTGGTTAGTGATTAACGCCCCCATGGTTATTATTCGTGATATTATTATTATTATTATTGCTATCATCACTTTTATTATTGAATTTAATATACGGATACGCTGATCAAGATGAGGTAAGTCGCGTATCGGAATGGCAACGGATAGGACTCAAACGAATCGCAAAAGATCGCGCACAGAGAGTACGCATACGAGCCGTTTACTTTGAAGCAAATGGTGGTTTTCTTACTTCACATGCGAACAGCAGAAACGCTGAGTTTTCTGCCTCACACTTGTTCCACTGCTAGCTTGGGGATAAGATGGTATGGATTAGGACTATGGATAATAAATAATAATAATAATGTGTCAGCTGTACGCCGTAAAGGCGCTTCGCTGCCGCGCGACCACCACCAGTCGCGCGCGGGCTGAGTATACCGCGAAGACGCCCACCCCTACGCGGATTCGAACTGGTGACCTCATGGTTGCAAACCAAACGTGCAGACCACTCGGCCAACGGCCGACCGTGGGCCACTCTCGCAAACCCAGTACTTTGACGGTGATTGAATATGCAACATCTGAGGCTGCTGATTTGAGAAGCACCATAAGTCGTTCCTGATTTCATGCAAGAATTTCCCTTCGCAAATTGCAAAAGAGCAAGGTGGAACTACATTTGTACGGGAATAAATTGAATTCACGGGGAGTTTGACTTATGGAGCAGCAATGATCGATTGCTTCAGCAATTCAAAGGTTGGAACCCGATTTGTGCGAACTGAATTCAGTAATTTCGCGTAATCTCACCAGGCTAGGGAATGGAGGACTATTTGATTTAGAAGCTGGTGCGAAGGAATCTCAGTTATTTACAATACAGCAGATAGCACTTGCAGTAGACGCCGTCATTCTGGGCTAACTATGTCCTCTACAACGTTAGTAAATTGCATGGCGGTGGAGGATAAGACGACCATATCGCAGCTGGCTTGCAAATCATGATGGTCCGACAATGTCCCCCATGGCCCAGTGCCATAAGCGCAGATTGGTGGTACAAGCTGCTGGTGGTCATGGGTTCGAATCCTGATGGATCCGATGGATGCGCACTACCTATGATTTTCCGGGTATTTGGGAGACGATCTCAGCTGGAAGCTGGTGCGACAAGCTCTCAGTGAATTACATCACAAATTTCATATTTGATGAGTCCTTGATTTGTTTAGAAATCTGAGTGTCACGTGGAAGGATGACATCGATTCATTTAGTTCAGCCGCATTGTGTGCTTACTGGCTATTCTCGTGTCGGCTGAGCAATAACTTTTCATTCCATGTTTTACAGCGCGTGTGCTCCGATAAACTGGTTCGTATTGCTGTTCTGTACCGCTTTGCCTAGTTCCGTTATGACGCAATACTGGTTGGGCCGTTTCATAGGGTTCCATATCAACTATACCTTTTCTAAGCCAACTGCATCTATAGCGCTTCCAAATTCATTCTTAAGGAAATCATTTTCCTCAACAGGTTTATCAAGTTGGTCCTTACCTATATCAAATTGCAACCTACGAACGCGATAGCCCCTTAATGAGTACTGCTCGTTTAGTGGACAATCGCACGTCAGCCAAAAGTATCCCGTTTTGTGTAATCGTCTGATGTACTATTGGCTAATTTGGGATTGGTCTCACAACGAATAGTGCTCATTCAGGGGCGTTCGCGTCCGTCGTGTGTAATTTGACCGCGGTAAGGACCATCTTGAGGTGTCCATGGAGGAACACGATTTCTTTAAGGAGGAATTCGAAAGCGATATGGATGCAATTCACTATGAAAAGCTATGGAAGGAGCGCAGTGTAATAAGTTAGAAGACATCACTTTAAGCAAGTGTGGAAGAACATTAGCAAACCGGTTCTTTGGGGCAGAACAAGAGGAATAGGTTCTACTTTCATGCATCCAGGATAAAAAAAGAACGGTCAGAAATGAGGATACATTCACGGCCAACGACGACCGGCAAAAAACTGATCATCTGAATTCACCTTAATGTCGGTTCCAAAAGAATTAGAATGATTCAAAGCTTGACACTCGTGCCTTTGCAGTGTGCACTGAGTGGGGACAAAGTAGGACTGTGTGAGCCAGTATGTGTGCATGCGCAAACTACGTACAGAAAACCCCCAAAGTTGACCACCTCTACATTCCGGCCACCTCTGTTATCTGTTAGCTAGAAGTGGAGAATACGTCAGGCATTGTGCCGCAATAAACGAGAACAGAAAAGAAAAAGAACACACAACAAAGGCACACCAACTGAGTCAGCAGTTACGGATGGGTATCGTTCCGGAAAGCTACTAGGTGGATATTGTGCTGCAAAAATTTGTATTATGCTAGGAAATCAGATTTCGGTTGGAGGGGAATGCTAAGTGGGACTAGCAAGAACAAAGTAACACAACATGTACGCCACTGAGGTCGGCTCCTTGCAATGTCAATAAGTGTATCCAGTCAAACGAGTTCGTCGTCTTTCGGACTCCAACCAGGGAGCCGAGACGCTCCAACCGCGGACAACTTCGAACTAAGGGCCTTTGATCCTCATAATCAAATTATCCTTTGGCCTACATCAGTCTTTTTCTATTCACACCCAAGGCACGCAAAGAACGCACGCCGCGGGAGTCGGTGTGTTTGCATGCGCAGCACCTAGCCTAGCCATCGGAGGCTGTTGTGTGGAATAACGGTACTGAGCAGTTCATTTCGACTTCCTGTGCCATAAATAAGGCGCGGAACACGTAGATTGCTTGCACGGTGATTCCACCAGATATGAGCCAAACTGCGAAGGCACATGTGGTGGAATGTAACTAGCCTGTTAATGTCTGCCGACCTAATGGGCCAAATTTCACAACCGTACAGCGAAGTCCGAGGTACGGCTGCATTGCAAACTCTACCCTCCAGTGAGAGTAAGGTAACGACGGCGCCATAGGCTGCGAAGGTTAGCAAAAGTGCCTCGAGCTTTTCCTACATGATTTGTCACCATGTCTTTGATTCCACAGGCGCTGATACAACTTCTTAGGTAGCTGAACTTTTGTACAAGTTCTAGCTGATCTTGACTAGGGGTCAGCGCAGGAGGCAGTGTCCACCAGGTCAACCAACAGAGGCTTCAATGCAGTGGCAAGAGGCACCGAAGGAGGTTGCAGAGTCAGGTGGAGATACAAATTGTGACGTTAAGTCGGATAGCCAAGACGATATGTGAAGCAGCACAGGAGACCAGAAAATAAGTTGAGCATCAGCGTGCTACCCAAGATGGAGACAATTGAGATCTAGGTTCTTGCTTTAAATAAGGAGTGGAGTGTGTGCAAAAATTAAAAATTTTAACCCAAACAAAGATAACAGGAATATCAGCATGACTGGTTCATTCGTTCGTCGAGCTTGGAAATTTGTTAGCAAACGTTTCACCACCATGCGACGTGGCATCATTAGTGCACTGAGATGTAGAGTATAATCTCGCTGATGCAAATGTCAATCCGTGACGGCTTCGACCTGCGCCCCGTGATCTCTACCCATTTTTCCACAGCGGAAGTCGTAGCTCGAGTTGTTCCTAATCAAGCGGCGTCTTGTATTTTCTCTAAGTTCTTTCTGTCGGACGGGCTGCTAAACTGGGTTGAGGTCGATATGCATATTGATTGAGTCTTTGGTTGAGAAGCACGCTCCCTTTATCTTCTTGTTTCGCCTCGTGCCAGGACTTAGCTTTGGCACAACCGAAGCACGTGGACGAAAAGGAACACAGCTTCGATTGGGTCAAAACAGAAGTCCTGGCACGAAGCGAAACAAGAAGAGAAAGGGAGTTCCTGGAAGTGTGCTTCTCAACGGAAGACTCCATCAACATGCATATCGACCTCAACCCAATTTACCAGCTCGTCCGACGGAAAGAAGTTAGAGAAAATACAAGACGCCGCTTGATTAGGAAAAACTCGAGCGACGACTTCCGCTGTGGGAAAATGGATAGAGATCACGGGGTGCAGATCGAAGTCGTCACTTTCAAAGTCACCTGCACGCTGATCATGGATTGACAACTGAATCAGTAAGATGATACACTACATCACAGCGCACTGATGATGCCGCCTAGCATGGTGGTGAAACGTTTGCTGACAAATTTCCAAGCTTGGCGAATGAATGAGCAACTGAACCATCAACCCGAGCTACCAGTTTTCCGAAGCATTACTAGTTGCCTACTTGGATTGGCATGCGCATTCGGAGAAGATTCGCAGGATAAATTTAGCTTCTTCATTGGGCTGGAAGGTAGACGGAACAATGACATATTCCCCAGGGGGCAGTTTATGCCGTCCGACGACCTCCCGCATGTTGGTAAACGATGGAGAACGAGCCACTGAGGTGTTGGCGATGAAGAAAGCCTTCCCAAGCGGGCCATCTCGATCGGATCTTCCGGAGAGCTAGAGGAAACAAGAATAACCGCAATAAAAAAAGTGCATATAGGATGTGCAAGAAACATGCGATTCATTGTGTGTGATCGCAGTGAGGAATAAGCGGAGGTTTGATCACCGACCTTGTGGAAGCAAAAGTCGAAAGTGGCAGCCTATCTCAAAACGTTGATGGTTGAAGGAGACAAGACAATGAGATTCACTTCTCCCAAATGGATAGTGTGGCAAGATAGGTGGCGCGATATACAATGTGTATACTCATAACGGGTTATGGAATAGAATTAGCCACTATGGCACAAAATACAGAGCCTGGTATGTCAACCGCGAAGCACGGAATTGCACACATCCGTTGGGGACGGAAAACTGGGCAAAAAGCCGATCTCCAATCGAGGGTGAATAGATAAGTGTCAGCAGTTCAAGGAGAGGCGCTTAAAAGCCACGAAATTAACGACGTACGTCTGTATGCACAAAAGCGCTTTCCTGGCTTGACTAGCTGTTCTATCTGTTCTCTTCAGTCGACGCAAATGTTTTACTACTGAAAAGAGACTACGGGAGTTTCATGTAGTAATTAGCACTCTCCAAACGCCACAGACAATTTGAAACACGATATGCTGCTACGGTTTACAAATGTAATATGCCGTACAGAATCGTCTTCAGGAAGGCAACCCAAAGGTCTATTAACGAGAGCACGCGGTAGATTTGATTCATCGTCCTTCTCCTGATGCGCCAGACTTACATGAGCTTTCAGGTCAAACGTACTATCCAACACTGTCAGCAACATTAGCAGAAGCGTGATGTAACTTCACTAAGAAATCCACAACTGCGGACCACTAGGCCCTTCGAGAGTACTAAATAGAGAGCCAGTAGATATGCACCTAGGTTGCTCCATCGTAGTTAGATCGGGCAAGTGTGCCGACTCAAGTCACTGATTCTTGTGCGTTAGTAGCATATTACAGTTGCGCCATATGCTATTCGGATGAGATGCGCCCCGCAAGGTGGTCATTTATGAATCGCTCCAATTCCGACACCGATTATGCCTGGATAGTTATTGTCTCGTGTAAACTGTTCCAATGTTTCACCACTCGGCACTCCAAGCATAGAGAGTGAGCTACACGTTTCAGATCCGGCATAACGAGTTTGTACCGGTACAAAACTTGAGAGTCAAAACAAAATCTGGGCAATGGTCAGAATCCGTTACCGGTAAAACGCAATTACGTATAGGGCACAAAAAAGATGAAACGTCATTCCATTGCAACGGCATCTCATTGGCCAATTCTCACTGCTTCCTCTTATGATGTTGGCTAATGGCCAAGGGCTCGCAGCGCTCGGTCCAACCCAATTGCCTAGATCCAGATTAAGGTTGGTTCATGTTAGGCCGAGCCAATTCTCCATTGCCTGACTAGTCCGGGTAAATATGGTTAACTCGTAAGTAGAGTCCAACGTCCATCCACAGAAATTACGAAGGAAACTCAGAAACATCACGGGATGAAGAGCGAACAAGCTACAATTCGAAAGAAGATAATCATTACTGGGCTACTGTCCAAAAATCATCGCGGAAAGAAGCGCTTCGTTGAAAGGCATACAATGCCACTGTATTACGGTTGACCGTGTCCTAAAGTGTAGAAAAATCCCCTGTAGTTATGAAGAAGGCCATGATGGACGCAACGATCGAAAGCTGTTTGCTCGAATATGCGAACACATTCACGAGTGGAAAAAACAGAATAGGTGACAGGCATACTTGGGAAAACTTGAAATGCCGAAACAACAAGCATTGAGCCAAAATCAATAAAGACGATCCCGTCGGACCATACACGGCCTTGTGAGTAATCAGAAATCTCATGTTCTCAATCCTTTTGATAACATTTCTTGTAGAATCAGAGCAACCACAGCTCTTTGTACGGAGCTTAAGGTAGCGGTTGGATGAACACCTATCGATAACACACGAGTGTAACCTTGATTTCAGGGAATGCTGTTGTTTGGGCACATGTGTCCGAACGGTGCAGGAAATCGTGGCTTCTTCACACAAAGTGTCTTCCGATACTCTTGTGTGAAGTAATGAAGAGGAGTAGTTGTCACAAAGTAAACAGCTTGATAGCTGGATAGCACACTGTACTGTGTGATGGTGGCTGAAAGTTGGGGCGAAGGGAATCGTCTACCTCAGTGCGGTCGATCGAGCGAAAGGGTGAGTTTGTAAAATCACCGCTAGTTGTACATTGCCTTTAGACTTGTGAATAGAACGCTTGTGTGTTGAGCCGGTGTGAGTTCTTTCACCCGACGCGACTGGAAGAACCAGGCACGTAACAATGTGTCAGAGCATAAGAAGAACCCAATAGGCAGTTGGCAGCTTTGCTTTACCTGGCAGCCGTTTGTAGTGATGCCAACTCCATTACAAATGACGGGAGGTTCGCTGCTCGAAAACTGGAGCCTGTGGAGAACGAAGTGGAGTAACTTCGCGACACTGATCGAGTTGGATTAATATCCTATGCCATATCAGTTAGCCACGTTCAGGTATGTCATGAGCTATGATGCGATGCGGATACTAGACGCATTGGAACACATTGGAATACTGAGAGCAAGAGGGAAACCCCTTGTTAGCTCCATCGGTGCCGTAACATCACAAGGTGGGTGCTTGCTGTCTGGAAGCGTAACTCCTTCGGAGATCATCACCTCTGAAGTAAGAAGTAAGAGCAGCATTATCCTGCATGTGTGTTAGATGAGTGTCTAGCAAAAGCTTGAAATTGTTCTCTGTCTGCGAGTCAATGATGCGTTTCGACAGACTGTTCCAATCACTTATCACTCTGGAAGATAAGGCAGCTTGCGGAGGGACGCGAATTGTCTTCGGCTTAAATAATTTCCATTTGTGGCCACGTGTCGAGCTGCCCACACTTAGATGGAAGAACTGCTGCAGCTCACTTCCAAGCTCTCCCCTTAGGATGCGTCTGGTGTAGAGATCTCCGCGACGGCGGCGGTATTCCATGGAGAACAGATTCAAAGTCTTAAGTGGAAGAGTGTAGGGAGATCCCGAAGCTCCGATGTAGATTTTGAACCGTGCATCTGCATCTCCTCTATCAGATCATGCTCAGATTTCGTTAGGCGTTAAGCGGCCGGAAGACCATACACTAGGATTGGACGCAAATGCGAGGCGAACAGTGTTCTAAAGATCTCCAACGTAATTTTATAGAACGATCTTTGCAAAGCCCAGAGCATTCGGTTGGCTGCCGCGACTTTCTTCTGCGTGTCAAGTGATGTCTTGAGATCGTGCGAGACGATGACTCCCAGGTCCTTCTCATGTGTGACAGACTTGAGATATCCTCCGATATGATACACACTGAAAAGAATCCGGGCCCCCAATCGGCAGAACGGCATATCAGTCACGGTTTCTCGGGGGTCGCCACCCAACAGGCCAGTTATGCAGCTGGTCAAGCGAAACTTTGAGTCTGTCGTCATCCTCGGAGAGATTTCAGAACACAGCGTGAGGTCAACAGCGTAGACTATAGACGTTTTGTAGTGCCGCTGGAAGATCGTTGATGTACAGGTTAGAGAGCACTGCTCCAAGGACGGAGCCTTGGTCATAAGCACAGGGACAGAGCCTGGTTCATCTTCATTCGAATGGTTCGTGCTTCCAGGAAGTCTGAAATCCAGGACAAGAGGTTTCCGGTGACACCAACTCTCTGAAGTTTCAACAGAAGGAGTTTATGTGGCAGTGTGTCAAATGCCTTGCTGAAGTCAATGAAGACATACATGTGTTTCCTCTCGTCTGTTGCTTTAACCCATGGTTCCCTGGAAGCAAGTAGGTTACTGATGCAAGAGCGTGCTCTGCGGAATCCGTGCTGTGAGAGGGAGATTGCACATAAGCCTTCTTAGTGAACATTGAGAGTACGCTTGATTATTCGTCCCATGATATTGCAGAGAACAGACGTCAGACATATCGGCCGGTAGCTCGTAGGGTCCTGCCGGTAGCTCGTAGGGTCCTGCCGGTAGTTCGTGTGGTCCTGTCGGTTACCTTTGTATTTAGACATTACTATTCTTACTTTCCGAGCGCTAGGTAAGCGGCTCTATACAAGTGACATCCGGAATACTTAAGACACTGGGTCGGCGATGTACTCGGCCAACAGCTTGAGGAATAGTGGATGTAATCCGTCAGGGCCTGCAGCGGATATGGTGCAACTCACGGATTATTCGCAAGACCATCTCGACGGTAATTGCAACATTTTCCACAGTTGGGGAGCATGTGGACACGTCATTCTTGGGCAACGGTGGCTGTACCTCGTAGACACCTAAGTACTGCGAGGCCGGTATATAGGCTTTCTCATCATCGTGATGTAGTACAGTGCTTCTTCCAAGAACAGATAGAGAAAGGATACCAACCTCCGCTATGGTGTTTCGCCTTATGTATGAGAAGAGCATCTCCGGGCACCTTCGGGATTGTTCGCATTGAGCTCGCTTCTGTCGCTTTTCCAGGATGCACAAGTTTCGAACCTCTTTGTACTTTAAATAATCCGAAGCTAGTTGTGTTCGCTTGAATACGTTAAAGAGATTACGCCGTCTGTTCAGTAAGCACCTCAATTCTCCGTCGATTTAGGGAGTCCTTTGTGTACTGGTCTGTCTTTGTACATCGGGACGGCATGTTCGATGATGGACGTCATCTTGGTCAGGAGTAAGTTCTATGCTTCCTCGGCACTCAGGGACTGTAGGATACTTCAATCTTCCGAGCTTGCCACAGCGTATAATCTGGATGGATCTGTACGCCAAAAGCTACGGTGATATGCTCTGCGGTCAGTGATGGTAAGACGTCGTGTCTGCAAGAAGGAGACTACAGAGTGGTCGCTTCGGCGGAGTTCTGTAGGCAAATCCAATAGTGAAAGTTTGGTAGCCATTATGGATACGGTGCCGAAGCATTTCGGAGGCAGCGTTATTGTCGGAGAACGCTTCAAGGATGTGAACTTTGAAGCAGTTACTCGAGTAGAGAATCACTCCCCCTTCGGTTCCCCCATCATTACGAGCAGCTCGTGAGAGTTGATATCCCGTATGCTAATTTCTGTGTCCAAAACCTCAGAGAACAGCCAAGTCTCTGTACACGCCGATGGATCTGGATGGTGTTCAGTAATGAGAAGTGGAATCTCGTCAAGTTCGTTCTTAAGGCTTCTTACATTGGCAAGTATTACTCGTATTACTACGCGAAAACCTACAATATGAAGATCAGTTTCACCATTGGCTCTACGCGTGCGTAGTGCATTGACGGTTTTTTTTATTTTAACTCGGTCTTCCGGACAGACGTCTCTAAGGACGAAGAACGTTTCACCCTTAAGGCGCGAAGAGCGTCAGAGGATGCGGCGGCGGCATCCTTCTTCGTATTGACAGAGGAGTTTAAGGAGGCGGAACTTCGTAGGGTGTCCCTGCTTTCTAACAAGCGGAAGGCTGAGACGATGTTGATGCCCTGTTCCCCTCCGTCGAATGGAATGGATGCCATTCGTTTGAGAGATGCCTGGTTGTTAAGGATCTTACCAGCTTGAGTCACATTGGCAGATTTCGGAAAACTTGTAGTAATCAAAGATCGTTCCCTGGGAGGTCTGTTTTCTCTCTGTTCCTCTGGTTTTGATGCAACCTGTTTTTCGGTTATCAATTTCTCAAGTTGTGTGACTTTAACTAAAATATTCTGCAGTTGCGTTGAAGTTAAGTTGAATTTCGCTTTCTCCCCGGTGGCCGCCTTCCTAGTTTTCGGGTAGAGGCAACGTTCCCGGTAGCTGCATTTTCAAATCTAGTGCGCGCCGCCGCCAAGTAGGCTTCCGTTTTGGTCACATTTTAAACTGCAGATTCCTGAACATTGTGCTCTGCATCAAACAAAAGCGTTCCCTCTGATGAAGCGGAGGACGACCGACTGCGATCGCACACAGTGATAGCGAAAGGAGAAGAAAAGGATGAGGCAGTTGGCGGTGCAGTGTTCATCTCGGTCCTTTGCGTTGTGGTCAGACAGACCAGAAGGAACTTGTCACTTAGAACAGTGCGGCACTGATCACAGTGGAATGTAATGCCGGAAAAAGCCGTTCGTTTTAAACATTCATACAGGTCAGGATTCGATAATGCAACACGGTATTAGCTCGGGAGGTGATAGTTTTGCCGCAGCTTAGGCACTGAGAGGCCACTGCTTCGTAGGGGCTAGACAAATCTCTGATCGTTTGAGACACGAATAGGAAACTCAGAATCCACCGAAAATGTTCCCGACAAAGAATCTGACATTCTAGAAACACTCGAGAGAGAGAGTAAGTCATTATTGTGAAGGTCGGTTAAACCATTTCGTCCGTTGCTGTCGATCGATCAGTGTTAGGTCGCTTCATAGTGTCAATCAGTAAGAAGCGCAAGAGATTTCAGTAAATAACAAGTGGGATCATGATGAGGAGGGATGCGCTAATGCAAAATTGGCGATTCATGGACAATTAGTTCAACCAAAAGCTGATACTGAAGTCACCGTACATTTGTAACCCAAAAAAATTTCCACTAATCGTCTGCAAGGCCGTATTCGAAAGCGTTCACGGTGGTGAAAAACGCGTCACAAACACCAAACCAGACAGCATTATACTCTAGCGCATGGAGATGAAATATGGTTCAAACAGACACTTATAGTTGAAGGGAATCGGAAGAGAAGAGCAGCTAAGGGTCGGAAAAGAAAGGAAAACTATCGAATGCGGCTAAAAAGACGATGCAGGGAACAGGCTCTGCACTCTGAGGAGAAGCCGCATCAGCAGGATACGTCAACTAAGATCGCAGCCCAAGTTCGAAAGCGCTGCCGCAGTGGAAGGCGAAACGGAACCTGTAACACCAAAACAACGAAAACGGAAAGGATGTGGTGGTGTCTGGAAGCTGGGGCGAAGGGAATCATCTGCCTCAGTGTGGTCGATCAAGTGATCGATCGAGTGGGCGGGTGAGTTTTTAAAATCACAGCTAGTTGTACATTGTCTCACTTGCGAATAGAACGCTTGTGTGTTGAGCCCGTGTAAGTTCTTTCTCTCGACGCGGCTGGGAGAACCAGGCACGCAACACACTGGACCTAGAGAAGTCAAGTTGTCGATGAAATCAGGAAAAAAAACTACAATTCAGAGAGGCTTCCCTGCATTTTGACGGCTATGCCATTAGGCCTATTGTGCAATTCAAAAGCACAAAGAGTAACCTGATTTTTATACTGGAAGCACCAGCACCTAAATAGGGGTCAACTTCACGAGTTTTTAAATACGATGCATGAATACAATTCATCCTACGTAACTGATTCGCTCTGCTAACACACCGAATAGTTGACCAAGTGTGTCTGCATCTGTTAAAAAAGAGATTCCAAATATACTCGTCACAATATCTTACCGCATAGATCGCGTATCCGATGGTGTGCGGTGATTGCTGGGTTTCGCGCCGCCCCATTTGCATCAAACCGACAATAATGGTGCCCGTGTTGTCTTGATCTGTTTCATCTGGATCGATCACTTGGACGCGAAACTGAGGATTCATATGGAAGGTGTCTGCAATGCGAACGGAAAGGGATAGAAAGAAAATACGATCGGGTTTATTACAAAACGACACGAGAGATTGTGGGGTTTCGTCGAAATTTAAAACATCACTAGTTCCGCCCTCAGCTACAGCAGCGGTTGCCGAGACTTGTGACAAATGAACATTTGGTAAGCGAAGCGTTAGCCACCAACAATGACGTCAGCACGGAGTCTCGCTCCGAATGCAGGAGAAACAACTAGCGTCCATAGAGAATGGGATCTCGGCCCAGAAATGTAGCTGAAGTGGAAGGAATGTCAATTGCGAAGCTGAAATAAACAAAGGAATTTGCGGTGCGATACAAATCCATCTCTGTATCAGAGGTCTGGTTGGGTTTAGCTGTGTATAAATAGAGATGTGAAAAGTCCGGGCTGCGTATCTACGGAAAGCATTTATTTGACTACGAGGTAGCGCTGCTCATCTTCAACTGTCATGCCAGTTCCAAAATGTGCACAGCGCAGTAGCTGTCCCAGAGCTACGACTTTCTGCATATCGAATGTGTAAAACACAGCAATGCTGGCGAATTGTTAATCACTAATGAGTAGTGGGAATTTGGATCCAATTTTAGGTGCAGATGGGAATGCGACGAACTACATTCAAAATTACGCACAAATCAACATTACTCACTAGAAGTAGTTAATTAATTGTGAATAAGCGGACGTTAAGGCAATTAATTGAGGATTCTTTCAAAAATCCCACATCGGCCAGTCTCGCGCATGTCCAGAAAAGCAGTGTCCTCTGGCAAGTTCGCCACTTGCGTTACAGTGGAGGATGAGCCGTGCTATGCCACGTCACGACGAGACTGGACTTTGACACAGTGTGACGGTTTGCGTAACTTGTCGAACCATTAAACAATACCGGGTGGGGACCTTGGGCTTCTTAATAGCTACTCCTAAAAGTTTGGTCAATGGTTAGAGATCAGACAAACGCAGTCTCCGGGTTCTCCCGATTGGGGATTTGAAATAGGATGGCGTCTATTCATGTGGAAAAACATCACCGCAACCACCCCGCTGCACTGCGGATAGGCTTTTGAGCCAAATGCTATGGATTACGACTCTAATCGTCTTTCTGCCTAGGTCTGAGTGCCTTGGCAGCACTTCCGCCCACTTACAACCAAGAGAATTTCTCCAAACTCCAACTATATCCTGCGTTGGCCGTCGCGCAGCCTATCAAGGGTCGCCTTATCCGCTGCATACAGCAGTGGGGATAAGCGAAAATTTGCTACTGCTGGCGCCCACCTTCTTTCTTTTCTAACCGTTTCTCTTACTCTCATCCCGACCCCCATTACTAACCTTTCTTCTATAATTCCCAGTTTAATTGACAGCAACCGAAGTGCCAATGGAGGCATACTGTCTGCAGCTACGTTCCCGCGCCATCACCTGGACACTAACTACCAAAACCTCATAATAAGGCCACACTGTCCCATTTTCCTGGCGGCGTGCAACCTTCGCATTCTAAGACAAACAGGCAAACAGGCAGTACTCGCACGCACGTTAGACATACTAGATACTGACGTGTGTCGTGTGTCCGAAACGAATATTAATGACGCTCACGGGGTTGTTGAATTAACTGCACCCGGTTTGTCCTCTCGCTACTGGTTGCTCGCATCCATGGACGCAGATGCGGCAACCACTGGACAAGCTGGGCCTCAGCTCCAAGGTCCAGGCATCGCTGGTTGATTGGATTCCAGTGAGCAGCCGTTTATGTGCAGTCCGTTTGACGACATCAGCTAAGGTTGATTCCCGAAGAAGCACAAGACGCTGTTTTGTGTGGTATCCGCTTATGCGCCCACCGGTTGCAGCTTTGATGCCGCGAAGGACGCTTGCTATAAGGAACTGAACACGCTAGTACGCAGGGTTACCAGTTCTGATATGAATGCGCAGGTAGGTGGTAAGTATGTACTTAGCTCCGAACGGACAGACAACGGTGAGCATCCGTTACAGCTGCGTGCGGAGAGCCAGCTCTTTCTTAGTAGTATTGCTTTTAGACAAAGTAGGCGCCAAAGTGTCAATTGGCGTCCTCCTGTAAGTGACCAGCAACGGACCGAGGCTCCTCGACGCTACCCTCAGTTACAGCACGCCACTCAACTACGCAATGATGATGTTACTTCGATGGGCGACGAAACTTTTGCAACAAAATTGCCAAGCTCAGCGTACAGTTCAACCACCATACGAAGAATCGGACCTACCAGCCTTCAATTCTATAGGACCCAAATAGATCAGGTTGCCATAAGTTATAGGTGGCGTGGTTCCATACTCGATTGCCGCTCGTCCTAGAATACCTGCGTCGACTCTGATCATGCATTAGTACAATAAGTTTACAGGAGGCAACTGAGAAGTTATCTCAGCCATCGGTCAGGCAAGCCTAACAAGATGCACTGAGCACCAAAGTTTCGCACTCTTGTCCAAATGAAACTGAGTTACAGTGGAGTAGGATCTAGGCAGCCATGCGCGACGCAGGAACCTTTGCCTGTGGCACTAAAAATCGTCACCGCACCAGTCACTGCATAGCCGAGAGATCGGTGAACCTGTTGATGTCCAGAAGAAACTTCCCAGCTGGCTCTGAGCACAATGTGACCAGATGGACTATAAAGTGAGAAAAAAACAGCCTGCGTGCTGACAAGGAAGCCTGGTGGACCAGTTGGGCTCAAGAAATCGAGGAGGCAGGAGTAGTAGGCAAGTATCGAAAGTTCTTCCAGCTGATTCGCACTACCGGTCCAAGGAAACCAGACGTCAGCAAGACAATTAGACACAGTGTGGGTGCACAAATTCACAATAAGGAGCGCCGCATGGCTCGTTGGGCGAAGTACTTTCGACAACAGTTCAGCTGCACCCCCTGCTCCTGGACCTATTCCTACTCAGATATTGTAGGCTGAACCAGGGCCAATTAGTTTAGAAGCGTCATCGGAGGCAGAGGTCCGAAACGCGATCGTAGCCGTTAATCCTTTTCGTACCGCTGGCCCGGATTCCCTCCCACCTGCACTACTTAACAATAGAGGTAAGGTCCTCTGCAAAGCACTGACCCACCTGTTCGAGCAGGTTCGGAAGGCAGAGACAGTGCCAGCAAACTGGAGTGAACCAATTGCAGCGGCGGTATAAAAGGATGGCAGTCGCACAGACTGTGCTAATCACAGGGGTATTAGCCTCAAGCCAGTTGTAACAAAATTACTGGCCTCGGTCCTCGTTCGTCACCTCATTACGGAACAGGAATCTCAGAGAAAAATAGAAGAGCAGGCAGGTTTCCGCCCTGGACGTGGATGTAAAGACCACATTTTCACGCTGCGGAAAATGACACAGCAGCGTCACGCATACCGCAGACCGACAACAGCTGCGTTCCTCCATTTCAAGAGTGCGTTTCATTCAGTCGATCGATGCATTCTGCTCGAAATGCTTGCGCAGAAAGGTGTTCCCACGAAATATGTGAAAATCTTACGTGCTCTATACAGTGACACTACAGGCCGCATTAGGGTCTACGGTGACCTGAAGGACATCTTTCCTACAACAAGTGGCGTTCCTCAGGGTTGTCCTATTTCCCCGCTTTTGTTCAATTTCGTCGTGAATCACATCATGGAGTGTTCTCTTGCGGAATCTCACTATGCAGACGTCGATCTCCTGCCTGGTGAAAGGCTAGTTGATCCTGAGTATGCGGACAATATCGTATAGCTTTTCGACGATGTTGCGGCGGCACAAGCAACCATTAATAGCCACTCTAGAGTGGTATATTTATTTGATAGGCGCATCGCACCTTCAAAGTGCAAATTGTTGCTGCAGTACCGCCAGCCACTTTATAACCCCTTGATCCTTGCTAACAAGGAACTCGAGGTGGTTGACAACTGCATCAGCAACGATGGGTGCATAGAAACTGAAGTCAGTTCACGCACTGCAAAAGCTGGAACTGTCTATTTGAACCTGCGGCATCCGTGGCGTAAGCAAGGGGTGTTCCTCGGTCAAAAAGGTAGTGTTTACAAGGCCACAGTCAGGGCTATCCTACTGTATGGAAGCGAGACTTGGCCTATCCGATCTAACGATCTGAGACGTCTGCAAGCCTTTGGTCGCTGTCTGAGAAGCATTGCTGGTGTCGGATGGCAGCAAGGTGTCCACATCAATGATGTGCGTAAGCGAGTGCTAGGTAATGATAACCAAACTAGTTCCTTATAACAACAGATAGTACTGAATAAGTTGCATTGACTTGGACACGTACTAGATATTCCTGATCATCGATTACCGAGGACAGCCTTGTTGTTTTGCCAGATCTAGAGAGGCACAAGGCCCGTGGTGGACAATAATTGACTTGCTAGCAGGATATTAAGTCAGTGACGACCAAACTTGGTGCCGTCGGTCCATCTCGCCTACCGGGTTAGAGTTCAAATGACCCGCCCTGTGTTTGGCTCGAGACGTTAAGGGACATGACACGTATTCGACACCAGTGACGTCTCTGCTGTCATCTCCTAGTCGGAGTACCAGTTTAAATTGTCTGACGTTGAGTTATTTGCGAAATAATGGTTGATTATGACGCGGGGAAGTGAAAGCCGCAAGGAAGCTGTCTCGTCGATGTCGCCCTATTTTCGCGCCATAAGTAGCTGTTTGTGATGGCGTTGTTGACAAGGTGTAGCCGCCCTGACCCCGAGTGTCTGCTTAAAGCAACAATGTTTTACCGCAGGTCCTACTTTATGTAGGCTAGGATTCGACTTAGCGTATGACGTCTGTCTGGACGAGAGCCGCAGGACCGGCCTCATCTGTGGCTGGTGACCTTGAAATATAGCACAATGGAATTCGCTTTTCGCTAAATTTATTTAGACATTTTGAATAAAGCCGCAACCATTGGACCACAGCAGTTTAAAATCACGTGATGTGCAGCGTATGCTTCCAACGGCTCTGGTCTTTCATGGACCAAACCCAAGAAATAACTCAAATCCCTTGCCCAACAACACGCTAGACACTGACCACCACTATCTATTGGACTGGAAATTCGACTTTTGGTTTCATGAACTTGCCATGCATGCATTCACGATTGCAGACGCACGTGATCTGAATGGTGAACGATTAATTTTTCCACTTTTTCCACATAAATGACATAGGAATACAAAGTAGTGGTGCTCCACATCTTGTTTGATGTCGTTTCCTAAATCCTTAACCGTTACGTGCGTCATCAGCTATCAGCTGTCCATGTCCCTTGATCCGTCAATAAATAAAATATCCCCAATGATTCAAGAGAGATTTTTGGGCAATTGGTGAGCTTAGTTAAATTTAAATAAACTTACCGATTTCTCACAAAGCACTCTGAAATGATAAACTCACAATCGGTTCCAAATATAAAATATCACCAACACTAGTACTATTGTCTGATGACGTAATGTTTTTGTTCTTCGCTTGTGAATCTAAATTTGCCCCTGCGATTCGCATTCTTCTGAGCAGAGTCACCTCTCCGAGACATGGGGCGAGATAATTCAGTCAACTGTAATCCGACCAGCCTCCGCAATAAAGGCACTGTTCCTTCGAAGCCTCCGTAATCACATTCACGCTCCGGAATGTTCCACTTACACTCACATTATGTAAATTTACTTACAGCTCACTTCGATTTCCTGGTTTGGATTACACAGACTGTTCTATGTGAAAAATCACGTAACAGAATGGGCTTTGTAACACTGTATTTGCTACTTTCGGGGCCAGTGAAAGAGCCTGAAGCGAAGTGCTTGCTTTTGTTCTCTGTCGCGGGGTCGTATAAACGTGTGTGGGGCCCAGTACAGCCACTGGACTGAACCGAGGAGCTGGGATTGTTTATGGCATGTCACAGACCAAAAAGGCTAGTTGGTTTGAAGATTCTACGAATCCATTAATAAAACGATGCAGTCCTGAGTGGCGTTATCACGGATATTGTAACTAAACGTATGTCAGGCTTTTAGGGTCTCAAACGCAGAGCGGAGATTACTGGCGTGTTGTTGTGTTCCCCCGGTGGTGTAAGTGATTAGCGCACAGCTGTCACTCATGCAAATTTTAATACGCGTTGAATGACGGGTTTGCGCCCTGCTATATAAACTGGTCTGTAGATATTGTGAGAATGATGCGCTAAAACTGCCTAGTTGTCGCAACTGCACTATAACAGGAAAGATGAAGATTCACTATAAGAGTTGGCGCCCATATGACGAAGAAACCCAGTGCGCCACGCCGGAAGACGCACGGAGGCTCTGCTGCAACGCAGCTACCACCGGGTGAATGCCGGTTGGGATACTGAGAGTATTATGATGGAAATCTCCGGGCAAGCAGCCGAGGCACCGATCGCCTATACGGACCCAAAGCATGGCCGGTGAGTCGTAACTATCCCGCATGGATTGAACGAATACGTAGCCAACTGGATGAACCCGCCAATTAGCCCGATAGAGGCATTGCATGATTGGTCGCAAGTTGACACTTCCAGGTGTTTCCACGTGAGCTTTATTTACCGTTCAAGTATGTTCCACATGACTTTCAAAGTGGACGGTGTGATCAAGTTCGCTTCCTCTCTGTTTGTCCAAAACCGGAATTTTTCCTTTCCTGTGGGGGCCAACGATCTCGAGTTCCCAACGATAGTCAACCGTCAATTTCTGGCTGAGGACGACCACTTCAGCGAGGTTGACGACTACACCTCTGTGAGAGCACTAAGTGACTGTGGATTGTCATGCAGAGAAACGAACCATCCAGCCACCGCTTGCTGTAGCCATAAAACACGATGAGAACACACAGATCACGGGACATCGTGAGACAGGACACAGAGTACACGTCGAAGCAGCACGTAAAATATGGAAACTGTAAGGTGCTAAGCTCGAAATCGCACTTACACTGACCCAAGGGCAGTGCACTAACTAGATGATCTAAATAAATAAATTGAAAAATGCTGAAATGGTTGAGAGCATCCGTAGCTCGGGATGTGGATGTTGGTTTTGCACTGCTCTCCGAGCTGAATGATTATTTTGCTAACGTTTCCTGCCAGACTAGACAACATCATCAGTGCGGCTTTAAGGTCCTGTTTCGTAGTCCCTAGTAAGCGACTTCGAGATCTAAGTGCTTAGTGATCGAGTTCTGCTTTGAACACCAGGCTTCGACAGGCTCACGTGTTTGTCGGGTTGTGACTCTTCCGAGTATTTCGACGTGCTCCAAGTCGAAATGGTAGCCTTCGACATCCATATGCACGAGCAGCAAATATTATGACGGCGGATGGCAACGCTACGTTCATGTAGACGTGTGCCAAGCTTTCTTCCTGTTTGTCCTACGTAATATTTGTCGTAGTCTCGGCAGCAGATCTTGTGGATTACACCAGATGTTTCCCACTTGAAAGGTTAATCTTTCACTTCGGAGAGTTCATTTCTAGTTGTTTCTGTTGGTTGATGGGCAAGCTCGACTTCCAAAGGCAACAAAACTCCCCTGCCATTGCAGATTCTGTTGATGTAAGGCAACACGGCTCGCTTTTCAGCCGTTGCATTTGTGGGTATGAATTCCGTTTGAACAGGTTAAAGAGATGGACCTCTTCCGCCTGCATCAGCTGTTGCGGGCTACAATGCGCATGTGCTCTTTGGAAAGAATTGGCACGCAGCTGTGTTTGTGGCTGTCGGATGACTGCTGTTGTAGTTGAGGATCTGATCCGTATGTGTTGATTTTCGATAGGCCGCCGTTTCCAGTGGTCCTGAACGGTATGAGAACGTCTAAAAATGGCAGCTACCCATTGTTTTCCTCCTTCTTCGTGAATTGGATGCCACCGAACACAGTGTTGATGAGCTCATGGGTCGTCTCTAATTTGGAGCGTTTGAGGATGACGAAGGTGTCGTCTACGTAGCGCACCCAAGGTTTCGGTTTCGCAATTGGGAGTGCTATTCGTTCTAGGGACTGCATCACTGCTTCGGCTACCAGTCCAGAGGTCGGCGATGCCACTGTTACACCAATGGTGCCAATCCATCGAATATAAATCATATGACTGCTTTGGGTAATAAAGTTTAGACTCTTCGGAGTGCTCCCCAGTGGCGAGGTGGAAACTGTATGCATTTTGGGGTAACGCCATATAAGATTAGATCCGTCGAGGGAAAGGGAAAATGCGTGCAATTCAGAAAATTTCAATAGTCTACTAGAAGGATTAGCCCATTGATGAGATGCCAGTGATTTACGCTAAAGTGACAGAGTTCACAGCGATCTCAGTCCATGGTACAGAGAGTGAGCGATAACCCGGAGAACGTAAATCGGAAAGATTTAGGAAAATCTGAGTTAAGTTCTTCTAGTCTGACACAATAATCCTCTTACTAGTCAAAAAAATCGGAAGTATAAGTGTTCTTTCAGCTAGTTGCTTGCTTCCAACCTACAACTCTTTCGTTAAACGATCTCAATGCTGTTCAGACAATTTCGACTGAACACGCGGATTTTTTCTCCTATTGTTTTCCTGTTTCTTACCAAACATTGTTGTCACAGTGACATAGGTTCACGGGACAGAACTCGTTGCAGTTGGATGCACGGAAAATAAATAAGCAACTGAGCTGAAATGATATCAGTAAGCGACCGAGCAGAATGTAGCTCTATAGGTGACCATGTAACTCGAAGCTGCGTAAGCCATGGCAGGCATGTTTGTGAGCCATCAGCATCTTAGAAAATAGAACCAATTCTTACGTACAGCTCACCTAAATTGTTCCTGCACCCACCAGCAGTGGAGAACTTGACCCATTCGCCACACTCTCGAGTCATCTCCCATCGACGAGACGGCGTATCGAGTATCAAGGACCGCCCAAATGCAGCTGACTCGGGACCAAGATGACAAAACTCAAGCCTGGTGAAGTAGTGCTTGAAGTCGTTGAAACTCATCCTACAAGAAAGGAAGATGTAAGATGGATTGAAGTGACTCCGGCACAGTAAACGTAAAGAACAGCCAGAGAAGTGTTCAGAAAGTTCGTGCGGATAGTTTCTCGAGATAAATGCACTTATGCATTTAGTGACATTCATCGGCGGTCAATGGTGGAAGTACCGGCATTGGTAATTTAGGAAAGAAAAGGAGTATATAACGTCGCAACCTCAGGCTTGGCGGAGGTGACTCCAACAGAAAGTCAATTACTGGTTTTAAAAGCGGTGAAATTCAGTCGGTAGTTTGTAATAGAGGTACTAATTGCAAATCTATCTATTCGCATGCAACAGAGGGTTTAGTGAGCACAGTACCGAAACAAGTTCACCATGTCGATTCGCATATACACCAGAACCAGATTACTTTCCGTACACATCACATACGTGGAGGCGAGCAGGAATATCGAGTACAAAATGCGCCGCTTAACTATCACTTAAATGACATCGAATGGATCTACAAAGCCGTGTAAACGTGAACTTGGAAGCTCAGTGTAAATTGGCCTCTTATTGGAGGCCGCAACAGACCAAAACGTTTCGACCTGCAATCAGAAATGAATCGATGACGAGCGAATGCTGCTCGATGGTGTGCGGACAAGCTGGAGGCCAAACGAGCTGCGATGGGGACTCAGTTTCGGGTGACGTTAATAGATCCAAAGTAAGAACAAACAGTCGAACAGCTCCTATCCGGCAGGAAAGGTGGGTGGGTTTACTTCAGTCCAGATGCGTGTGCCGGATACTGAACGCACAAGAACGTAACAGAAGTGTTTCGTAAACAACGATGACGTAACCGCCCGCAGCCACACAGGTGGAAATGACAGAAAGTGCATGCCGCGCAAAAAATACGACCGACTCCCGTGAAATATGAATGGAACATAAAGCACCCACATCGTATTGCGAATGCCTGCTGATAAAATGCAGGTGCGCGGCTCGTGAGAGTCTGTTCAGGTTGGCTTCATGTGAATAACATGGAGTGCCAACTACATCAAAGCAATGTGAAGCGAGAGAGCTAACAAAGCTGGTTAACTTGATTTGAAGTGTACCTCATTGAAGGGAAGAGCTGTGGTACGAGACATGCAAATAGAACGAATTAAAGATGAAAGGGAAACGAATGTAAATAGTGTGGGGCACCTATTCGAGAAGCTGTTAAACTGACCAGAATTCTCCATCGTTGTCAAATGTCAAACCAATCCGTTTTCTCTCGGCACTCGAAATACTTTTCCACTCTCTAGATTGATCGCCCCAGGCACCTTGCCACTCTCGCTCATTGCCCCACGGATTGCGCAGGCGAACAAGTTCCACAGGCCCACTGGAAGTGTTCACCTACAGGAAGCGGAAGAAACGGCTGGTTTCCAAGAGGGCTGAGAAGACTGCAGAGTTTACTGAACGCGTTGCTCCATTAGCAAATGTTAAAGCAATCAAATCTAAGGACAAATTAAACGCGTTCAACATTTTACAGAAGCGAATCGAATAAGCTAAGGTCAGTGTGAGCGAATGTGTCATCGATAATTCATCGTCAAGCTGGTGCAGATATAAACGAATCTAATCAATCAGACAGACAGACAAACTAAAGAGGTCAGTAAAAAAGGACAAAACCAATGTTTAGATATGGTTGATAATTGCTGTTAACTACGTCAATCGTTCGGCTTGTATGCAGTCCCATTAAGTACAGGTCACGTGTTGATCGGACCAGGACAGCCGTATGCAAGCAGGGATATGGTGCCGCGCCTTTACTGATACAAGGGACGAAGGAAGCTACAACACGCCATTAGGGGAAATGCACATAGGCTGAGCCGAACATAGTCGCTGTAATGATTTCCAACTAGTTCGAAAAAGAGGGAGATGAAGATCTCCACAGACGTCAGAGAATAGAAGAAAGTGCGGCAACGTATCGGACACGTCAAAAAGCACGTCCATAACCTTCAAGGCCAAATCGTATCGTCATTGAGGAAAGTTGAGAGAGAAACAAAAAGGTATCAGCAATACCACGCACACGGTAGTGACGCTTCGTTACCACGTGACAACAATCAGTTGTGAATGGGCTGGGTATACGGGAAAGTCATCAGCGCATATGCGGATTCCAACCGGCGACCTTCGGATTCCAAGACAAGCGCATTGAGATAAGTTTAAAGATAGCCACAGCGCAGAGACCTGTGCCTACTCACCAGCTGCGACCCATCTTTATCTGTCACAGTTTAATGCAATGAGAATTTCTGGACATAAATGAGCATTGGGTTATGGACGTTAAAAACAAGGTGTACTAGAGTCGCGGTACACTTGGTTCTATCGACCTCCATAGACTGATTGGCATCCCGGTGACCAAAACGATTACTCGCTTGTCTTGGAATCCGAAAGTGGCGCGTGTCCTCGCGATATACTCGACCCACGCGCGACTGGTGGTGGTCGTGTCGCAGCGTAGCGCCGTCACGGTGTACAACTGGTGATGTATTTATTTTATTTTTATCCGTGAAAGACGGATTGGCGTGGAACAGGCCGGGTTTCATTGAAATCGAGGCGGCATTGACCACATGTTTAGTTTACTACAACTGTCGGAGTCCCGCCATGCTTATTGGTGACGCACCGTAATTGTGTTCCACGACATCAAAGAGGCGTTTTGGAAGTGTCTATTGAGGAAAGGTTTACCACAGAAAAATGTAAAATGTCATAAGAGCGCGGTTCGCGCATAGTTGGGGGAAAGTGAGGATTTACGGCAAAATTTCGCCGTCCTTCAATATCTCCAACCGTGTGAGACAAGGTTGCCCTCTGTCATCTTTACTCGTTAACTACGCCAATGACAAAATTATGCAGACTTTGTTTACTGGATACGACCTACAAGGAGTGGAGCTGCTCCCAGGTGATCGACTTCTTGACTTGGAATATGCGGACGACATTGTTCATATCTGTGACAGCTCTCAAACGTGCCAAGTGTCAATTGACAAATTAGCATTGGTTGTCAGTCGTTTCAGGCTATGCTTTTGCACCCTCAAAATGCAAAGTCCTTCCCGAAGATTGACGGGGAAACCCCTCTGTGCTGACACTTAGTGGGGATGAGCTAGAAGTCATTCAGCTATTCAAGTATGTAGGCAGAGATGTTAGCGCCCATGGGATCGAAGATGAGATCACAAACCGCATAGCGAAAGCTCGGGGCGCTTTGCCAATCTGCGCCACGTGCGATACCGGTGTGACATTACTCTCACTCTGAAGGATAGAGTTTATAATGCAGCCATGCATTTCATCTTCCTGTACGGTTGCGAAACATGGCCCATCAAGTCGACAGACTTTACGTTCGACCATTGTTGCCTTCAAAGTATGGATCTTGTCTGATAAAAACACCGCGTGAGCAATGAGCGTGTTCGGCACTGCGTATTTGCAGGAAGAGCGAGTGAACCACTCAGCACCGTCATATCAGGCTCTGATGGCTGGGCCACGTTCTGCCAATACCAGTTGACCGACTCCCGAGTCGCGTGTTGTTTTCGCGCCGGGGGTGTGAATGGAAGAAGATGAGGGGAGGCCAAGCAATGACTTGGTCAATAGGAATGAAGTCCCTCACCTATAAGCTGGCGTCGGTTAGTGTGTCCCGAGTCCGAAGGACAATGTACACGGCTGGTTGGACACATTAGTTGACATATCAAGGAGCCGACCTGTGGTGTTTGTATTGCGAGTTTCTTTGTCCCACCCCATCCCGTTTATTTTCACACTCCAACAGAGATCTAAAACGCTATGTATAATGTGATATTTAGCAGTATGTTCTTTTGCAAACATATTTTAGTCTCCACTGTTTAATCTCCGTTTTGCATTGTAACACATTAGCTGAGGTGTCTCGCACTATCGGCTAACGTGTATGGATGGTGTGGATGACATTGTAGACCATCTGGACGAAAACTGTGCAAAGAGTGCTACGCACAGTGTGAGTCGTTTAAGGGCCGAGTGAGAAATGGATTATACTCAAATGGATGAGACTGTGAATATGTGAGAAAAGTTCTTTTCCGGAAAGCGGCAATTATTGAGATCCTCAGTCTGGCATAAGCATTAGACAAGTACCTCGCGTGTGTTATCTCGACCCTATACAGATAGCGTGCAGTGGGAAGAAGCGTCCATAGGCACGGGTAGTTCCTACCTAAAATGAGAGAATGGAGATAATATGACATCTGAGACAGCCACTCGTTGACTAGTTGGAGTTCCTCTACCTCTACCAGATGACTGCAAACAAGTGCCGCATTACTGTGAGAAAGTAGAAGAGGAACAAGGTCTTCCTCGATCGGTGATTGTGAGACATGCACAAGAAGCACACAAAGGACCGTGAAGTGTTCATCTGAAAGAAAAAGCAGAACACCGGCGATTGTTGGCGCTTCTGGGAAGCGCACACGGTGGTGACGGGCACCAGAGAGGGCGGCAAAGATCAAACTGGAACGAGGGCAGTTAAGATTTGCGTACGATGGAGATCGCAAAACCGAAGTGACCGAGTCTCAATGCTGTAAAGAAGAATCGCTCTCGCGAACTGTGCCCGCACATAGAGTAGACGGACGATTGATTGCAACAACCCCGGAAACTCAGCTGCGATTGCCGATTAAATTGACTGCCGCATAACCACTATGTCGATTGATTGACGCACACCCCGTAGTCGCGCCTACAGGAGAGGAAGAAGACAGCTTTTTGCAGAATGCTTTATGCGACTAAGTAAGGGCGAGTAGAAAGCAGAACGCTGCTTTGATTGCTATGAGAATGACTCTACATGGAGATGCAAGATTCAAAAGAACATCTTCGATTCCGTGCCTGCTGCGCTTGCCTTGAATCTACTGCGTTGAGCGCAGGAAATTCGTCTCGCGCCACGCGACCTGGTGATGTGGGCGGCAGTGTGCAAATTTGTGGAGTAGCTTGCAGCTGTTGCAACAGTGTTACAATGAAACGGATAACATGAGAGCAGCGGTTGTCGTTGATGGAGATCGACTGAAGGCGATCAGCGTCGATTCCCGGAAGTGTAACCGGTCGACACGAAAGGGAAACATTAATGTACAAAACCACGACGATGAGAAAGTGAAAACTGAAAGGTTCAAATGATTACCGTTCGGACATCCGTGATGGAGTATGCGTGGCCTGTGATCAGGCCCATCGGACCATCCGCTTCCATGACACCGTCCGGACTGTCGAGGGAGCACGCCATGAGAGAGGAACGTGTGTGTGATTTTAACATGGTGGAGAACAGATTTGATGGAGCCTTTTGACCCAAATCCACGACTTCCGTGAGGCCACCGGTAAAGTCCTCCATCGCCTCGGCGGTGCAGCCGCCTCGCATGGCCTCATATGAGCCGACAATTCTTAGAACAAAGGGGACGGAAAGAAAGCGGCTGAAGCGTTATGCAGTTGTTAGTAAGCAAAAAAGGTATTTCTGAAACAAAAACGAAAATCTATTATTTTCCTCCATTATGAAGCATGCCATCTGAACGGAGCTGAACCATATTAACCTAAGATGTGACAGCTCCCCAACGTGTCAAGAAGCACTGGACAAATTAGTACTGGCTGTCAGTCGTTTCGGGCTATGCTTTGCACCGACGAAGTGGAAAGTCCTTCTACAAGGTTGGCAAGGAACCACCTCTGCGCTGACCCGTGGTGGGGATCAGCTAGAAGTCGTCGAGAAATTTAAGTATGTGGGTAGCTGTACCAGAGCCAATGGAATGGAAGATAAGATCATAAACTGCACAGTAAAAGCTTTAGGCACTTTGGCAATCTCCGTCATCTGTCGCACCGACGTGACATCACTCTCCCGCTGCAATGCAGAGTATACAAGGCAGCTGTGCGTACAAAACTCCCGTACAGTTGTGAAATCTGGTTCATCAAATAGACAGACCGAGGCTAGTTAGATTCGACCACCGGTGCCTTCGCAATCTGGCTCACATCTAGTGGGAACATCGCGTGAGCAACGAGCGTGTTCGACGCCTTGTGTACAGCACTGCTCAGCATCGCTATATCATGTACCAGGACCCGATGGCCGGGACACGTGTTGCGCATACCAGCCCACCGACTCCCGATACGTGCGTTGTTTGCGCGCTGGGGTGTAGATGGAAGAAGAGGGAGGCTAAGCAATTGCTTGGTAAATACGAACTTGGTGTTCGTTGGTGATTCTCGACCGCCAGACTGGTTGGATACACTGGTTGATATGGTGAAATGCTGACATGAATGGCGTTTGTGTTTTGATTTTCTGTGAGCACTTCTTTCCCGGTTATCCTCCCTCTCCGAGCACGATCTCACACGTCACATGAAACTCAGTATCGTAGTACTTGTTATGTGTTTGTATCTTCTTGTAGTAATTTTAGTGGATTGAAATAATACCGCGCAGGTAACGAACATCGGAAAGTAGGAGAAATCAAAAAATTATAAGCAGAACCAATTTTCGAAGAATGCAGATGTTACAGGAGTAAATAAATAAATAAACGGTTCATTTCTCGACGATGCGAGGTGCAGTCCAACTATGTGGTCTGGTCAATGGTGGAAATCAGTTAAGCACTTCAGTTGCAGCTAATCAGAGGCGGTCGCACGCACTCAGTAGCAGTGCACATAACCACAGGCTGGTGAGCAGTCATAGGGTCATATAATGTGGCTTCACAAGGTGAAATTGATGTCGGACATAATGGAGCAGTGTGGAGCCAGACAGTCATGTGCAAGCCTCGTGTTCAGGCGGCACGCACAAGTCATTACAGGTATGCATGCGCGCCGGAATTCGGCTGCACAAACTATCACAATTCTGTTGTGCTTTCTGTTACACCTTTTCATGCGTTTTGTCATTTTATTGAAGCGCATTAGCCGAAATGTGTTGCTCATCAGCTAACGTGGAATGATCATTACTATTAGTAGTGGTAGTATTATTCCAGACTTGAAACACTGAGTCCCCTTCAACCACTTCATTAACGCAGTAAGAAGACATAGGTTGTGATATGGTAACATTTCGATTGCTCTCGTCAGTCGCTACGCAATACAGGCAGAACAAAACACGCAATAAAGAGGGTTCACACTTAGTAACATAGATAAGCAGATAAAACTGATGGAAATGACATAATCAGGTCCAAGGCAATCTAATTGATTGCCTCAATTGTTTCTGGGCACAGAGCACAGGACAATACAACTTTATCAGTAGCGCCTCGCCAATTGCCAACAACGTCGGGTTCCTGTTGCGCAATAACACCTTGAATGAATCGAATGGGTTCACCTGGTGACGAGTCGTCATGAGGTGTTTGGCGATAGACGAGGCACGGTTAGGGTTAGGGACTCGAAAAAAAAACTTGTAAAAACTCTCTTCTACAGGGCCAGGCGGATTTGAAGTCCGGAATTGCTCAAGCCTGAAGAACAGTTTTTATACCGGACTTTGCTAGCCAATGGGTATCGGGAGAAATTCATTCAGACCCATAGCAGACCCCCCAAGGAGAAACTGCCAGTACAAACAGCGCAGAAGAAGGATGTTTATTTGTTCTTACCGTTCAAGGGGGATCACGTGGCAAATGAAGTTGGTCACAAGCTCAGGTCCGCTCTAACGCGCACCTACTCTACCGCCCAACTACGACTTATCCACACTACATGAAGGATTCCTCTCCACAGCCGTCCGAGTAGCTCGCCAATCAGTTCGGCCTCTAACATCATCTATCAGTTCACTTGCAGTTGCGGTGACACTTACATAAGCAAGACTTGTCGCCGGTTGGCTCAAAGGATGGCGGAACACTTCTCATTGTGGCTAAGGCAGTTGTTGTTTAATCAAGGCGGAGCGGACCAGAGAATGAACCGGAACCCTGCCTCGTCTATCACCAAACACCTCATGACCACTCGTCACCAGATGAACCCAATCGATTCATTCAATGTGTTATTGCGCAACAGGAACCCGATGTTGTTGGCAATTGACGAGGCGCTACTGATAAGGTTGAATTGTCCCGTGCTCTTTGCCCAGAAACAATTGAGGCAATCAATTGGATTGCCTTGGACCTGATTATGTCATTCCCATCAGTTTTATCTGCTTATTTATGTTACTAAGTGTGGACCCTATTTACTGCGTGTTTTGTTCTGCATGTATTACGTAGCGAATGACGAGAGCAATCGAAATGTTAACATATCACAACTTATTCCAGACTGTCATGTCTAAAACAAATTTATGGTGAATAAATCAATGGAAGTGAAATTACACTTGGTCGTGCACAAAACTCTTATGAAAACAGTTTGGATATTCTCTGCACCCTATGACCGAGCCAGCTTCTCTAAGCCATGACTCACTTCGTTGAGAAAATAGTATCATTAGTATTAGTATTATTACTATTATTATCATCATGATAAACGGAGCAATATTAGGAATGACTTTCAAATCCACGATGCTAATTCTATTCGATACTTTAAACTGCAATGTTATGTGGTAAATTCATGAAACGATACCATGCAAACAGTGAGCTCAAGCAGACCAGAATTTGTGGCGGTTAAGGGTCGCGGACATCTATTCGCATTTAGCACGGTATTGTACGTAAATAAAAGAAAAATTACTTGATAAAAACTACCAAAATGGGAAACAAACGGTACATTAATAAATTCGCTAGTGATAAATGCGGTTTACTGAAGCAATCGGTTTGACACAGTGCGTCAGCAAATGTGAAGTTGGAATTCAAAACTGCCCCCCACCCAATCCAAGAGATTGCAGATAAGTCCAGTGCCCTCTCACTACAGAGTCATTGGGTTTAAGCTCATCTCGGTTGGAGACAAAGGATGTCTTAGACAGTGGGACAATAAAAATACTGCTGCTTAACGGCTGGTTATCAGCTGCTCCAGGTCAGATGATAAATCAAAAACTATCCAGAAACTACCCTACGGATGAACATGATAGTGTGTGTGTGCTATCAACTAGGTCAAAACTACGCCAAATGGTTTGTATGCTCCAAAGCTGCATCTGCGGATCCCGAACAGATTTCCAACTAGGGAGACGATGGGATACCAGCCTATCAGTGAAAACTATGGCATATAACGCTGCGATAAGGCCTGTGTGGATCAGAAACCCGGCCAGTTCGTGGTGAAGACATTAACCCATTTATGCCTAGTGTTGCGTTATCGGAACAGCGGTCACGTGTCGGTTATGTTTAGCGTACTCATCCGCTCTATTACTTCCGCCTGACTCGTCCTGGGTCTCTCTATAGTATCGCCGCGTGCACATGGCTAGTCAGTGGATGTCGATTCACACCTGCAGCGATGCTGTGACACATTGACCTGTTGGTTTTATGAGTATTGAAATTTTCGTAGAAAGTAGAAGCCACGATTAAACTGTGCAGATTATGGTGCATGGAAATTGGGTATTGCCCACCCGAAAACACTGCACAGTGGTGGGCACAGGGTGGGCAATACCCAATTTCCATCTACTTTGAATACGGTCCCAGCGATCGCAGTGACTAAGGTTCATTTCAATGTGAATCACAGTCCATTAATTTGAGGTTGCGTGTCGCAATCCAATCACACAACGTGTAATCCAAACTTGACCCTCCAATTAGATTATGGTGCAGTTTAATCGTGGCTTCTACTTTCTATGAACATTACACTACTCACAAAACCACCAGTAATTTACCATCGCCTTTTGAACATCAGGAGGACAGATAGTTTGGTTCATTGGGAAGTGACGAATGAGTGAGCCAATCTGCAACACCAGGACAGATACTGTGAGCGTATTGGCAATACGTCGCGAACCAAGCAGAAGTCATGTATTAAATTGCGCACCTGATCGTCAGCCCTCGGTAGCTCAGTGGTAGAGCAGCGGACCGGTAACCCGTGTGTCCGAGGTTCGATTCCCCGTCGAGGCAGATTATTGTGCAAAGTTTAATCGTGGCTTCTACTTTCTACGAAAAAACATTGGCCTGTGTTGCAGAGACGTTTTTCGCAGAACGATTCCCACACAACAGCGTTAGGACTGTCGCCTACTCAGGAGCTTGAGTCAATCCTCTTGGTCTTGTTAATCATTCTCAGAAAAACAAAAAAAAGATCCAAGTTCAGCAGCCAAGCGTGCGCAAATTGTACACTCAAATGATAGGAGGGTGGAGAGAGCTGATGAAAATATTGACAAGTATACATAATCAATCCGGGGAAAGAAATACTATTCAAGCCCTCTGTTGTTTTGGTTTAAAGTGATCTTACAGAATGATTGGCAATTGCATAAATTATATGATGCAACACCAATGGATGTACTGGAGTTTCATCGCCGTGTAGTGTCTCATTATCTGCAGACCCACGGCCATGCTGCGGAACCTGGCAGGAAGAGAAAGCCATCTGGGAAGAGCAACATTGATTTACGATTTGATGGCTTGAATCATGCTATTGTCAAACAAGGAAAGCAAACACACTGCGGTTAGTGTCGTAAGAACACCACCTTTGAATGTGAAAAATATGATGTAGCCTTATATGTGACGTGTCCAGTTGAACAGTAGTAGTACTTACATGCATATTCAAATGAAAAGCAGCATTTTATGTACTACATTAGAAAAAAAGCAATTGTTCTGCCTAGTGATTCATTTTTGAAACGTCTCATAACTCAAAAACCGGACAAAAATTTCTTTAAATTCCCTTCTTGACATTATTATACATAACATATATGAATTTCATGCAAAAAAATTCACGATTTCCAACTTCCGTCATAAATGGGTTAAACGCTTGGCCGTGTTTGGCCACCGGTGCTTGCGAAGTGCTGCTCATGTCTGGTGGGAACACCGGCTGAGCAATGCTGAGGTCCACCAGTTGGTTGCTGACAAAAAGCCTTCTGATACCTCACTCTAGTGTTTTCTAAACCTTAGTCGCTTACATTGGCTAGGTCGTATTCTCCGTATGCCTGTTTACCGGCTTCCTCGGTGTGCATTATGCGCCGAGATTGCACCAAATTGGGTGAAACCGCGAGGTGGTCAGTCCGTGACGCGGCATTAAGACATGAAGAAATTGACCTAGAGACTTGGTCAGGCTGTGGTATACCGCTTTCGTAAATGGGGGCCTGGGGATGGCCCACGCCAATGGTTGCAGACCGTATCACACATGACGCAGTCACGCAGTCAGTGGCATTATTGCATTCAGTTTCTTGCACCTGTTGATAAGCTTCAGTTCATTCTGATTAGTTCAACATACTCCTGTCTTCCTTCGATTTTCTTTACATACTAATTGCCTCTAGCACCACAATCGAGTCTTTGCTGTTTATTGTTATGTTTGCTATGTGAGTCGTAGCAACTGGATGCACCGCACTTCGGTGCTTGTTCGACTTAAGTGAACTGATTTACCCGGGCTGGAAAGCCATCACGTCGACTTAATTACGATACGCATCAGTGTGGCCGATGTGGCCACAAGCAACTGTAGAGACAGTAATAGCAATAGACCCAGATTGGATGGATGGTCACATACATGTGAAGACATTAACAAATATTACTTATGGGACCGATGAGTGTACCAAAAATGGACATTAGCTATCTGGTGCTTGACAAGAGGCTTCCTCGCGCAGAGCAGTCTGCTAAGCTCCATGAAACATCAACCTGTGAGTGCAGCATGTGCTACGGGCCGATAATGTTCCAGACGAGGCGGAAAACCCGGATAGGGAGGTCAACGATGCGTCTGGTTGGTGCACTAACTCGTGTTCTAGATTTGCGGGCCTCGGTCGGCTGGAAGCGCCCACACCTCACATGCAACGATTGGTGAATTGGTGGTACTCTTATGACAAAATCTCCCGTTTTTGCCCACAATGGCACCGGTGGCTTGGTTTCGCTGTAGTAAACTTGTGTCACCACGGTGGTGAGACCGCTGAAGGTCGGGTCAACAGCATTATAATATCCGGGATATAGTTAGAAAACGTGACTGAATCTAACCGCTTAAAAATCATTTTTGAAACGCATCTCGTGAAACGGCTGGAGGTATATGAGTACGCCGCTAGATCTCATGCCGAAAGGCCTCAGACAACTCCACTACAGCCGGTTAACGAGACGGTTAGAGCTCACCTTAGGGTCTAAGATGAAACGGAAATGAAAGCACAATGGTGCTTGGTCCATGTATGAAAAAAGGAATGGACTGAAACACTTTAATACACGCTGCTTGAATACCGAGTAGCAGAAAGTAAGCAACACTGCCTGGAACGGCTTGAGATGGATGAAGCAGGTAGCGGTTTCAATGAGGGCAGGTAGATGTCAGTCGACGACAAGGTATCACAGTAAAAGTGGACGAACTCTGAATCCAATGAGAATGCGTGTGTAACCGAGCAAGCGTATAGTTAATCGTGGGCGCATTCAGGACTAGTTCACTTGGTAAACAGTACAATTTAGCTGGCAAATCCGAGCCTTCGAGAGAGAGAGAGAGAGCGGCATCAGCAATACGCGGACACCGTACCGATGTGTCGCTGCCATGAGATCACCACCAGTTGAGCGCGGGTTGGGTAGCACACAGATACGCGGAGACATGAGGATGATGAACAAAGGAAAAGCCAGTATCACCTATTCTCCGATAGTTATCACGTATGTTCGAGTAGTCGGGGGGTCACAACGTTATCAGTCGAAAAAGTGAAGGTGAGTTCCACCAAGTAGCAATTGAATACATTGGAGCATGGTGTGGACCTAGGATTTCACATCAACTTCAAAGGACAGGTCACTCAACAGCATGATTGTGAGAACGTGGGTTCATGCAGAGAATCGAGTATAAAACGCCTTTTATTTGATGAGAATGATATCCGACTTCTTGGGAATAAGAGAAGCTAAAATAAATAACCAGATATTGTTGAGTGCTTGTATGCTGACCCGCCCTCGATATAATAAAAAGCTCAAAGCTAAGTGCCACACCTACTTGGCAAAGGCCTTCTCCAACAGAGCAGACCAGAATTCGCGCCGGTCGGTGGAGTGCATGAACACCAAGTTACGATCACGAGTGGGAAGCCGATCGTCCACGACAACATCAACCCATTCACCAAACTGCCAAAAACGGAACCAGAACATGCCACAATATGACAGGGTGTCACCAAACAGTGATCGTTGTGATTCGAAGGACTGACCGTCTGGGACAACCTGAGCGGAAGTGGGTAAGAAGCAATAAGACAATCATTAAATGCAGTAGGTCACTTATGGCGCGGTGGTGGGTCGAGTAGAAAAGCGAGGATAACGGTGGTGAAGTGTGCACAGCCGCTTAGAGAGGCGAAAGGCGCGGTGCCGGTGTGCTGCGACTGCATACACGGCGATACTTACGTAGACAAGTAGGAATCTATGATGCAACGGATAAAAGCGTTTCACTCACTCGCTCACACGTGAATTTCTTGGTATACGGATTATGCTATCCGCCGTGCGGCTACGTGTGATTTGCCGGTAACGAAGCGTCAATGCAAATAACCGATGTCTAGATAACACCATCGGTTCGCAGCCGAACGTGGTGCTTCCCGGTTTTATTAACTTCGTTATATGCAATTCGAAATAAAACTGTTGTCTAATTGGACATTTGGAAAGCAAGAGTGGATCGCTAGATCGACAGTTGAAAAACCGTTAAATTTCGCGACTTAGCAGGCGGCTGTCCAGGAGGGGACACAGCAGATTCAACAGTTACACCTCGTGTGTGATTGAGGTGTTATAGCTTGGCCCGTATGAAACTACGAATCACAGTAGAATGCAGTAATCCGCCCGTAGCACAAGACAGCAGAACACGCCAATTTTGGCGGAACAAAAGATGCACTGTGACTAACGCCAGCTACAACGCTCTGCACGCTTAGAAACAGTGCAATTGATGTAGATGGAAGTCGGGTGTTGCCCGCTTGAAAACACTGCACATCACGACGCCTTTCGACCTTGTTTAAGTTCATCAGCTGGAGATAGAAAGCCTCGAATCTGGGACCATTGGAATAGTGGCCTTTGGCTACCGGGTGAAGACGGGCAACGCTTGGTACAACGGTTAATGACTGATTAGAGGGCCATTTCGGAGTAGAGGTTGTGTGAGTAGATTGAGAGGCACAAGCAAGCCTTTTATTCTTTTTTTACATGTAGTGTGTTAGATGAAGCTATGGCTTCGATGCTCTCGTTCATTATTCGCCTTATTCTTCTCTATCCTTAAATTTATCTGCACATCATTGCCCACATTAGCTTGTTGGCTAGACTCCACAGTTGCTTTCCATTAGCACAGTATGCGACTTTTACCAAGGAACGCTTATTTGCTCTTACTTTATATTAATTAGCATCATTTTATTTACATTTATCCGGCCCGAGCTCTATGGTCACTCGTCTTTCCGTCAAGAACATTTGACATGGATTTTGCACAGAACTCTCTCCATTCACCCACCTCCCCCGCTATATCCATTCTAACTACTGTTACCACAACATCCACTTGGCATACCTACATACTTTGCCGTGCTTCCTATACCTCTGCGGATGAAGTGGCTAACCACATGGGATATCCCACAGGACATCTTCCAGACCACCGTCGTGTCGATGAGCCAGCACTTAATGCTAGTCCTCTCTGCGGCACATCTCTCACTTCAGCGAGAGCGGTAACAATGCACCGTCGACGGACACACCCCGAAGAGTACTGCGCCCTCAAGACATCGAGGAGTGCCATTCGCAGCGCCTTCTGGTCCACGGAAGAACATGCCGAATTAATGCAGTTAGCCGACGAGTTGCAGCCCAGGGAGAGAATACTGAAAAATCTGTTGCTCTGTTTTCATTGGTATTTTTCAACGAGAACGTCGGCTACTATTAGGAGATTGCAGCATTTTAAGTGAACCAAGCCTCCACGGTCAAACCGGCATCTCACCGTCTACAAGGGCGGACTCTTCCGCATCGCTTACTCTATTTGCTGGGCACTCGCTGGACAGCAATAATTTCCGACGCACTTTGGGACACGGTACCTTGCGCGTAGAATCTCATCCACCTGAGCTGCCATCCCAACCGTCACCCCAGCCGCGTATTGGGCCTTATGAACGGCCCGCGGCGCATGTCTCAGCCTGTCTCCCTACGCGTTCTGCTCTGAAGTGTCAGGAAAGCAGGCCTGCTAGTTCTTGTTCAACAATCACGAACGGCTCGGCGGCTGCTCATGTCTATCACAACCATCGGAACCGCTCGCCGACCAGGCATCACATACTATTTCATTCCATGCACAATTCCTTTATTTCTCCAGATACCCCACCGTATCATCCCAGCAGCCAAACGCGCCGGCCGATACCGCAATAGCAACAGCAACGGCTGCACCGTCTAAATAGCCGTCCACGTCATCGGACTTACAGCAAGATGATAATTTACGTGACTTAACGGTCAACGCCATACTCCTGCATTACTGCGACTTATGCCCGCGCTGTTTCTCCACAAACATAGGCTTAGGTCAACACCTAGTTAACAACCACCGCAGTGTAACGGGATTTTTAGCTGTCACTGTTGTCGTCAACTGAACGGAGTTCAAATGCTCAACGTGCAGCAAAATGTTCAAAAGCGAGCGTGGCTTGTCTCAGAACCGCCGTCAAGCCCACTCGGATACGTGCAACGCAGTGGGTGTGGCGGGGCTATTCAACCACCAGCGAAATTGGTCTGCGCTGGAAGATGAGACACTTCTTGCCTGCGCAACGGATATGCCACCGCCCGCCTCCAATCTTCCTCAGCTGGTCAGTCAGCTCCGCATCCGATTTCCCTGCCGATCAAATGACTGTATTAAGAAACAAGTTCAAGTTCTCAATTGGAACATCCCAGGAGCAAGGGAACGCCTCTATAAATGATCAGCAATTTCAGAAACGCACGCCGCATCGCCATCACATCTTCGCACTCATTCGCCAAGTCCATCTTACTATCATCTGACCGAAGAGATCCAGAAACCACACAAGATGAACCCCTCAGGTCTGATTTTACCCCTCCATCGCGATGAGACTGGACCTTAAGGTGGTGCGATGGTTTGTGTGCCTCAGTAATCCATTAAACAATGCTGGTTGGTGCTTTTTGGCACTTTCACAGCCATTCACATCAGATTGGTCAGTGGTTAGAGGCCAGACAAACTCAGTAACCTGGCCCTCCAGGTTGGGGGTTGGATCAAGGGTGGCTCCTTACTCCGTAAAACGGGCTCTCTACAATCCAGTGCCAAAACCACGTTGCCTTGCCGTAAGGTTTTTGAACCAAATGTTTTGGTTGAGAAGCCTAATCGTTCGCCTGTCTAGACCTGGGCAACCTGACAGCATCCCGCTCACGCAACACAATGAACCTTTCTTCTCACAGTTTTTTGATGCTCCGGCCGTCGCAGAGATTAATTAAGGGGCCCCATCTGCTGTATCGAGCAGGGTGGATAGGAGTTTGGATGCTACTGCTCATGCATTCTCACCATTTTATTCTAACCTTGCGATTTTTCATCCTTAACGTCCCGTTCCAAGTACACTTTTATTCTCCACGTTTACAATCGCTCAATTCCTGACCCTCCCCCAACTTGCTTGAATAGTCGCTTGTTTGTTAGTTACAACCCACGCACAATCGCAGTGCGTCGCTCCAAGCTAGTCCACAAGTCCAAGTTCAACTAAGCGGACAACGTCAATTCATCCGTTTACCTTTGGAGTCCTCGCGTCTCGCTAAGACTAGCATGCCTCAAGGTGCGCACTTTCATAGAGATTAGCCAACAGGCAGTGCTTGCCCGCACACAAGAGACCATATCGATCGATAGTTGCTTCTTATCGGAAACTCGTTTGCTAGATTTGAGCACCGTGCTTACCCTACGATCCCCCACAGGCGATAGCGGTGGTACATCCTCACTGCGCCTGTCTGGCGATGATGTAGCTTCAAATGTCGGTTAAGCTGGCGTCGGCATTGTTTAGAGTCCACGGGCTGAAGCTGCCGTGATCGATTGGATCCTAGTCAACAGTCGGATGTGCGCGGTTAGATTAGCTGGTTTGTTCCATGCTACGAAGTCGCGCGGGAGCAAACGGTGCCTGTTTGTCATTGCGACCTACATTCCTATAAACTGTAGCACTGATTCAAGGAAAGATTATTTCTATCAACAAGTTAACGATCTCCTTCGTTAGAGAAGAAGCACGGATATTGTGGTGTTGGCTGGCAATCTAAACGCCCAACTCGAAAAACTGTGCTCTGATGAGCTTCATCTGGGTGGCCAACAAGGTGTAAGCTCCCGTAATGATAACGGTGAGCGGCTGATACACCTGTGTGAAGTGGCTCGTCTCTTGTTCTTGAGCCCAAACCATCGACACAGCAACCGCAGAAACGTGACTTGGCGCCCACCAGCCTCGCAACAGCCATGCCGGCAAATCGATCATATCGCGTTCAGTTGCCGCTGGAGAGAATGTGTCCAAAACTGTCGCTCGATTTGGAGCACCAGGGTGGATTCCGATCACGCTCTCGTGTGTGCCGATCTGCGGGTGCTTTTAGGCGGACATCCGCAAAGTCTCTCTGAGCTCATTGAGGCCAGTCAGCTGGCGAAGCCAGGTGTTTTGAATGCGTATCAAACTACGCTGGCATCTGAGCTGAGAAAGCGTCTACTGAACATCGTCGAAGGTCACCGGCCGCATATTCGTCAAACGTAACTATCAGCAGGCATGTCTTCATGTATCAAATCAAATTGCCAACCTAGACATTGAGTTTCTATAGTCTCTGGAACTTATGGATGCTCGCCGACGTATTCTGACTAGGAGCGAATACAAGGAGACTCGGAAAAATCTCAGGGCAAAACTGCATGCTAGCCTGAAGAGAGACCGCGAAGCATGGTGGTCTCATCGTGCATCGGAAATGGAGACAGCCGCTGCCGTTGATAATAATCGTAAGTAATCCCGTTTGATAAGGGAAGTATGCAACAGGAGACCTGGTGTTAGCGAGAAAATACGCGACGAGAGTGGACAGCCGATCCACTGCCTGTTAAACATTTGGAGCGTCGGGTTGAACACTGCACGGCAGTTTAACCAATCTGAGTTATCGCTTTCTCTTACGGATACAGTGCTCTTCTCCATGGGCCGTCTCCTAAGATCTGCACTCACACGCGCAGAAGTCGAACGTGAGACCAGATTGTTGAAGCTGCATAATGCCGCTGGTCCAGATAGAATTCTCCCAGCTAGCTACAAATTCGGGGAACCTGTCCTAGTAGATGACGTACACGAGTTGCTAGTGGAAATTCGGGAGCAGGAAACTGTCCCAACAGACTGCAGTCGCTCCGCCATTGTCACAATTTTCAAGGGGCCCCCGCTCGAAATGCGGCAACCATCGAGGGATCAGCCTGAACTCACATGCCTTTAAATTACTTGCTTCATTCATTCTCCACAGAGTGGCACTCGCGAAGGCCAGATCCACGAAGAGAAAGCCGGGTTTTGTCGAAATCGAGGCGGCATCGACCAGATCTTCATTTTGCGTCAAGTGGTGGACCACCGTCACACATATTGGCGGCCCATCGCTATCGTGTTTCTCGATATCAAATGTGCCTTCGATCCGGTTGATCGATGTACCCTTCGAGACTGTCTGCGGAGAAAAGGTAGGCCAGATAAATATGTAAACATTATCAAAGCGCTGTACGCGCATAGTTCGGGCAGAGTGAGGGTTTATGGCAAACTGTCGCCGCCCTTCAATATCTCCAGCGGTGTGAGACAAGGTTGCCCGCTGTCACCTTTCCTCTTTAACTTCGCTATTGATGAAGTCATGGAAACAGCGTTCGCTGGACACGACCTAGAAGGTGTGGAGCTACTTCCTGGTGAGCGACTTCTTGACTTGGAGTATGCTGACGATATTGCCCTCATCTGTGACAGCGTCCAAACGTGCCAAGCTGCACTGGACCGATTAGCACTGGCTGTCAATCGTTTTGGGCTATGCTTTGCTCCAACGAAATGCAAAGTACTTTTCCAAGATTGGCAGGGACCCATCCCTGCGCTGACCCTTGATGGTGATCAGCTAGAAGTCGTTCAGGAATTCAAGTACCTGGGCAGCTATATTAGCGCCCGTGGGATCGAAGCTGAGATTACGAACCGTATAGCAAAAGCTCGAGGTGCTTTTGCCAATCTCCGCCACCTGTGGCGCAGACGCGACATCACTCTCGACTTGAAGGGCAGAGTATACAATGAAGCAGTCTGTTCAACCCACTTATACGGTTGTGGAACTTGGCCCATCAGGTCGACAGACACAAAGAGGGTGGCCACGTTTGATCATCGCTGCCTTTGCAGCTTAGGCCATGTCTGGTGAGAGCACCGCGTGTGCAATGAACGGGTTCCGCGTCGCGTATTTGGTGCCGGAAGAGTGAGTGAACCGCTCAGCACCATTATATCACGCACCGGGCTCCGATGGCTTGGTCACCTGTTGCGCAAGCCAGCACACCGACTCCCGTGACGTGAATTGTTTGCGCGCCGGGGGTGCGGTTGGAAGAGGAGGAGAGGAAGCCAAGTCATGATTTGATCGAGAGAGATGAAAAGCCTCACTTCGAAGTTGGCGTCGGTTGGTGCATCCCGATTGCCTGACTGGGGTCACGTTTAGTTAAACACACTTGTTGATATGGCTAGGAGCCGGCCCCGGTGGCGTTTAGCCACCCCCTCCGATCACGATCTCATACGTTAGGCATAATATAACGCTTTTTGTGGTACGACAGCCGGCTGTTGGCTCTCCGAAATGATGCCCATCCGTTACTGGGGTCTCAGGTGGGGTGCCCCTGTTGCGTTTTCTTCCTGTCCTTGTATTGCAGCACAATAGCTGAGTTTTTCCACCCGCACCTAACGTGTATAATAAATGAATGAATGATTTTATCCCTCTCATGGCGCGGTTCTCATTTTAGTGACCATCACAATGACACTATAGTCACGCTGAATGTCAGCACACACAGCATACGTTACCCTGACATAGGCTAGTGACAGCCCACAGCTCCATCGCCCACTCTATCTTTATCCTAAGACTCACCATGCGGAACCACCTCGGGGGCCTGTTTGGATGAATCATACGCCGAAAACGACGCATAGCCCGATACAGATATCTGGCACCTAGATACAGAGATCACGGGTGACTAGGTTGTTTTTCAACGTCAAATGGTGGAAGCTAGAGGAAAACCAACCAAATGTATCTCCCATACGGAACACAGTACAGCTAACTTGCGAACAGTTGTTGAAGATCTGCAAATAAGGTACTCTAAGACAGCATTTAATAACGTCATGAAAAGAATATGCTAAACTCTACTCGCCCACAAATAGCGGGGCAGTAAATGTAGACAACAACAGTTTCCAACAGCCGTCAGCGACGGCGCATTCAATACGGACACATCGTTAGCATCATTATACACTTTTAAGTTAGATAACACCTCAGCTACTGTGCCGCAAGAAATAAGAAAAAGCATACAATAAGTGCACGCCATATGAGCCACGGGTAAAGGACGGGCATCGTTTCGGAAAGCTACCAGCCTGCTCATACGGCCACATCTGCGAAAACACCCGAGCGTAGTTGGATGAGTGTACTCATGCCGGGTGAAGTGGTGATCCCGGACCTCTACGAATCAAGGAAAGATGTGCACTCGCAACCACCTGTACCTAATAACAGGGAACCACACGATTGTGGCAACATTAACTGAGACCTCTGTAAACCCAACAGTCATTGAGGAAACTGATTTCTGTTTCTGGGAGCCAGTATGGATGGATCTGCCCCCGGGGGTAGACCTGTTGTCACAACCAAAGGACATCAGTTTGGATGGACCCAATCTTTAGTACCTTATATGTAAATTGCTTATTGACCTTGACACCCTCATCCTACTCACATGAACATGCCGTGCAACGTGTGTTCCGAAATATTCCTAATCCCTCCCGTCCTGAAAGACTTCCGCCCAAATAACCTCTATAACTCCAGTCCTCATTCGTCCCTTTTCACCGAATTTTATTCGTTCGATTGATTCGTGCATACCCATCTGACCGTCTACAATTATGGCTCTCTTCGTAAAGATAGATGCTTTGCAGACACCACGACAGTAAATAAAAAATAACAATAATGAGTCAGCTGTACTCCGTAACGGCTCTACGCTGCCGCGCGACCACCACCATCGCTGCGGGCTGAGTCTACCGCGAGTGACGCCCACCCCTACCCCACGACAGTACACTCCGCCCTAAGATATTCATAATTATGAACGGTATCCCTCTATCCTTTGCTTCGCTTGACATTTAAAAGGGTCTATGATTCCATCTTCCACGCTTCGTGCAGTCTCCTCTTTACAATGATCCCTAAACTCTTATTACGCCTCCGGAATCTCAATCATCAACGGTCTGAGGATTCACCCAGGGGACGTGGTGCCCGTGGGGAAGATTCGCCTTCTCCCCTGCTTTTCAGTATGACCCCAAAGAAGCATTGTATACAGGGTTCTTAAAAGACAGGATACCTTGGTCGCAGACCTCCTTCCGTGTGTACAATTGTTCTTGCTCGTGTCGAACAAGGTATATTGGGAAAACGACCAGGTGACTGTCCGTTAGGGCTCGACAGCGTTGCCCAGCTTGGCTCTACAGCTGCGCGAAGAATGTAACGAGTACAGCATTTCCGCACCTAGTAGACTCTGACCACCAAATCAGTACGCATGACGCATTCACACCGATCTACTGTGTCCCCGGACGTTACACACGGGCAGTCAGATGTCGCCTGCTGTCGGCAGCAGAGGCGATCGCAATTCGGCTCTATAACCCGGACCTATGTGCACAGAAAAATCTCGTCCATACTTTAACCCTGCCTTGGCCTCAGACCAACGCGACTAACAATGGCAGTCACGCCACTTCACCTGACCTCGCCTCAACCAGACCAAGCACGTAGACTTATCGATTAGTTACTCTGCTTCAGTGACCCAATTTAAACCCATTGTGTCTATTCTAGCTTGCTTTATTGTGGTCGTATTAATCTGATGATGAAGCCACAGCAGGTGCAATCGACCATACCACTAACGCAGATGATGTCGTAAAATTAGCTAGCGACAGAGAAGCCCCAGTCGAATGTCAAGGTCGAGTTAAAAAGGATATACAGCATTTGGTTTGTTAATAAACCACATCAAATCGATAGCACTGAATATCACCGTCGACAGCAAAGGAAAAAAATTGTTTATTTTGAACACTGCGCAGCTCCTCTGGGGCACATGTCAGATCACATAGATCAAGTATCCGGGGAAATACGGGCAACTCGCAATGTTCATTATGAATTGGAAGCATAAACGCCCGTTGAACTCGTTAGACCAACTCAAAGTCACAGCTACAGAAAACATCTCAATCTTACATCAAGCCAGACTAGCGCACCTCATTTATCGCGTCACACGTCATTGCCTCTCGTTGTGCAGTGGTGCACTGGCAGCCCCTCAAATCGATGGATAGCCTGGTTAGCGGAAGTATGAGAAAATGGTTTACGACTCCTGAAGGACACCAGTGTTCGCTAATTTCACACATCAATTGAGGACAATGTGCCTAGGGGTTTCCGTGCATTTTCTAATATGATCCTTTTGCCTCAGAAGGACAGCCTAGTACGCCAGCTTTCATCTGTCATCAATTACCAGCTGGACAATATGGGAACTTTCAGGAACTACTATCCAGCGCCTCGCCATGAAAAGCGTAATCATTGGGAAACAAGTCTTTGGACGGATCCTTGATATCAGGGGATAATTAGAACGCCAGCACCTCATAAGTGGATAAGAAATCCCGAATTATCCCTAGACTGCACATAAGAAGAACCCAAGCACTAGTGCTATCGACAAAATCTCAGTGCTGCGACGCTTCCGTACAAAACGAAATCACTTTCCAATGTAGCAGTGTTGTGTAGTAACCCGCGATGCTCGCTGTAAGAGGCACAACGATATCGTGTAGGAAATAACCAACATTTTTCGTCACAAAGGAGTCCAAATCACCCCAAATCCCAACGGCATCAACGTACAGCAAGCCGGAATTAATCCGTATGAAGAACTTCACAGCACACGTAATAGACGTGGCAAATGCGACACCTACAGAATGACCCGTAGCTACCAAATAAAATGGACAAATACGGTGTTGGTGCTCACGCGAAGCCATACAGCCCACGTTGTGCGCTCGGAATTTCCTATGGCATTCTATAGTATGCATCATCTATTCCGTCTCCGGCAGGCATACTTCGGTAGTGGAGCTCACCAAACTTGACATATCCGACTTGTGTGTCGACTATGAGAGCATGCCTTAAAGTGTACGACGCCAACATGCGGCATGCCAAGCCAAAACGTCTCATACTAACAACAGGCACGCACACATTCGCGAGAGATTCCGACCATTTTTTTGCAGTTTAGTGATTAATGTTTCAATTTTGCGCCAGGACATTTGTCCGAGCTCGGCGAACTTAGGTAATGCCACGATCTTTGACCATGCATAATTTTTCCAACATACATGTTGATGGACGGTTAATCGTAATGAAGTGAACCGTAGCTGAATCACATGGAAGTTGGTGGGTTGTCCGGCTGCAAACACTGCACGCGTCAGGGCGAATTTGGACGTTGTTTAATTTCATCGAGGCCTGATGTCTCCACCTGATGAGATCAAATAGGGATGGAGACGCGTAATGGTGTGCAGTGTTTTCGGGCGAGCAACACTCTATTTCTATTTGCATCAGCTACGGTCCTGCTGATCGGAAGATCAACGTTCACTCCAAGGGGAATGGCGGTCAACATTGACATTGCGCGTCGCAATCCATCCGCACAACGTGTGCTTCAAATTGATCCTCCAATCTGTCATTAACCGTTGTGCCAAGCGTTGCCCGTCCTGACCTGGTGGCTTACGGGTAGCGGTCACGACTAACATCCCAATGATCTCGGGTTCGATGGCTGCTATCTCTATCTGATGTGATGTAATGACATGGAAACGCGTCATGGAGTGCAAGACCCGAGTTTCTTTCGCTTCACACGCTACGGCTCTAGTGATCGAATGGCCGTTCACTTCAATGGGAATCGCGGTTCACATTGAGATTGCGCGTCGCAACCCATTCACACATCGAGGACCTCAAGATGACCTCCAAATAGTTCAATCGAGGAATTGCTTGGGGTTAAAGTGATACGCACTGCTGGTCCATGTAAGACCAGAACTCAGGTCACGCGGATGTTAAATGCGGACAGGTAGCATAAAAAATACATTAATAGTAGACTCCGATTACATCCACCATAAAGTAATAACGAAAGTAACATTCAGGACTTGAGGATATAGATTTTGAAGGAAAGTGACCCATTCTCATGCATGAGTTTCCGGAAGGAATAAGAGTGCAATTGGTCGTGTGTGCAGTTGGATCCATCGCACGTGCTACATGGTTGTCTGCACCCAAGCGGATATGGTGCTCCAACGGTGTCCTAGCATTCACAATTCCCAGTTCAGCTACTAACGCTTGTGCGCTGAGGAGTGGTGAACCAAGTTGCTTTCGCAAAACGTCCCAAGAATAACAAGATCATGGAAGATAAATAGATAGGTTAGAAAGGGAAAATTTTACTACACAGCAAGGTCCCTCGCATTCCCAATTATCCGAAATCTCATGGAGGCAAATATTGATTGTAGCTGTGGAGGTAATCGAATCGTCCGTGCGATTCAGAGGTCTGTGGGACAACAGTGGTAGTCCGAATCGAGCGCAGTTTGTGTGCCTCAGCGATCCATTGAGCTACGCTGGGTGGTGCTTTTGCACCTTCAGAGTCACTCATACCAGATTGGTCAATGGTTAGAGGCCAGACAAACTCAGCCTCCTGGTCCTCCAGGTTGGGGGTTGGAATGAGGGTGGCACCTTATTCCTTAAAATGGACTCCCTGTAGCCCAACGCCAAACCCGCTGCCTTGCGGTCAGGTTTTTGAACCAAAGGCTTTGGTTGAGAACCCTAATCGTTCTCCTGTCTAGGCCTGGGCAACCTGACAGTATCCTGCCCACGCAATACCATCAATTTTCCTTCAAACAATTTCTTGATGCTCTGGCCACCGCAGAGGATAATAAACGGTGCCCTATCTGCTGCATCGAGCAGGGTGGATAGGGGTTTGGATGCTACTGCTCAAGCCTTCCAGTCTTCTTATTCCCCCACTTACGCTTTTTCACTCTTACCGTCCCATTCCAACTTCACTTATATCCCCCCAGTTTTCAACCCCCCGATTCTTGGCCCTCCCCCAACATGCTTTGCTAGGCATTTACCTTCTAATTTCAACTCACACGTGAACGCGGAGCGTCACTCCTCTCCTGTCGACAAGCCCATGTCCAACCAAGCGGTCCAATCCAGTTCATCGGCTTCCATTTGGAGCCCTCGATCCTCCTTCAGATTGGCATGCCTCAATGTACGCACACTGCTATCA
>OX104061.1:6967185-7007344 GCA_944474145.2 Dicrocoelium dendriticum | reverse complement strand
GTTATCCGATCTGAAGTACCGGTGCCCACTGCTACCGATTGAAGAAGACCGGTGGCTGAATGAGCGCTGTGTTTGGCTGTTTTACACAATTCTTGTTCTGTCCTGCACTCGGTATTTTTGTAGCACTCAGATTATTATTATTAATATTATTATTATTATTATTATTATTATTATTATCTTATTCGCACTACCAATGGGAACCTTTTCCCATTCACTTTTTGCACTTATCCAGCAGTCTCCATTGAGTGCCACTGTGTGGGTAATTTCATGAAGTCAACCAGCGTTTGACTTTGAATGACCTACCTGTATGAGAATTGACAACGAATATTAGTAATTGCGATTGCCCTCATCCATACTATTCTGTCTGTAAACGATATCTTTTCTGCTTCCCATTCTGTTATGCAACTCCCGCAGCATGCAAAATGCTGCCTATGCCTCCATTGAAGCCTACTCAACTGATCTCTGCCACAACCCATTGTGTTTACCAATTCGTTTGTAACTGCGATAGTAGTTACATTAGCAGAACAGATCCATTCTTGGGTAAGCGCATTGGAGAGCATATCTCAAAACGGATTGCTAAAATATCGACACAACCAGCAACCGAACGAGAAAAGGTATCTAAGCTGCCGGCATCATCGATCGCTCTACATCTACTCGAATCAGGCCATCAGATTGACCCTAGGTCAACATTTATAGTTATCTATCGAAATGATAACCCCATTGAGGTTTTCCGAAGCGGTGTCACTTAACCGGCATCGCCCTATCCTTTGTGTACAAAAACGATTAACAGTCTCCCTGTAGCTTCCTTGGGACTCATGATCCTAAGATCAAGCTCCTTGATCTGTTATTCTTGCGTTTACATAATTTCCTTTGTGACCAGTTTCAAATCTTCGATTTTTCTGTCACGTGATTCGTATTTGTGTTGTTAGTATGCGAGTGAGCAGATAACACGAAATGGTTCCATCTCGCAATACCAGTCTTCTCATTGTCTTATTTAGAATGATAAAGGGAACTCAGTGCTTTAAATTTCAGTGGGACTTTCCACCTTCTCTTCAGTTCCTTTGAACCATGTTCATGAGTGTGATTTCTCTCCGTTTTCGGCATATTATTCCCGATTTGTTTCTTTTCAGCAAATCGCTTTATCCGAGTTGTCTTATACGCTGAAATGAGATAACCCGACTGACATTAGGATGGCGGCAGCTGTTCGGGTGAGTTTTCATTGCGTTTGTGATATTTTAAGATAATAATTGTGAACTCGAAAGCCAGTTGCATATATTTTCTCGGCACAATTGGTTGTGCCGCCATATTGATCGCACCGTTTTTGTTCTTCTTTCGACTGAGTGACTGCACGGAAATCACCTGTTCACAGACTTGCTTTCCTATTTTTGAGGTCACATTATTTTCCGATTCAACTAACTTCCGTCTAACTTTAAAACTCCTGCTCTGATTGAGCAGCGATAAGTCTACCCACACCGTGGAAATATTTTCGCAGCTACTGGCAGTTATATGGGACTAGTGACTGTCACTCCCGACCGTGGCGCGTAATCGCATATCAATATCAAATAGAATCGAACCTACCGGACTACATTCGAGGGGATACAATAAGATGGAGACGGATGAAGCGAACAAGAGCGAATGTCAGCGCAGTAACTCACTGAGCAAGTGAGCGGGGGGCCAGATATAAGCAAGCACTGCCTAGAGTTAAGACAAATCTAACGAGATCTAATAGTGCACAATCTTTCAATAATAAGCTTACGCACAAAAGGTAAGAGCTTTCTTTTGAGGCGTTACAGTTACCGAAATCCCGGTCTGTAACATAATAATTAGTACTTGGCGACATCCATCCCTGAATTTGCCCGCTGCTGTCATCCACAATTGTTAACCGATTTGTCTGACCTCCGTTTTTGGTCAATTACTTAGGAATATCGTGACTTATCGTCTACTGCTGCCGCTGAACGCAAAAAACCCGCTGACGCCCGCACAGCACGGTTTCATGAAGGGCCACTCCGGTATCACCAACTTGCTGTTACGCATACTGGATGGCTGCAGATATTGAACCGGAGGAAGCCGGTAAATGTGATCTACATTGATTTCAGTAAACCGTTCGACAACGTGAATCATGAGGTCCTCCGCAGCATACTGAATATGTGAGCCGTTGGTGTCTCACTGCACCACTGGACTAGTGACTACCTTATTTGGCAAAATAGAGGGTACATTCTGATGACCATCTAACGCACTAACACAATACTTGAGCCCATTTTGTTTTTGATTCACCTCGAAGAAGTACCTTAACTTTTTCACTCGCATTGTGTCTTGCTTAAAGACGATCTGAAGATTTGGTGAGTAACTGATGCCCCTGACGACGGCGACACACTTCAGCATGACCTCGACCGCCTGTCCATGTGGTCTGCAGTGGTCGATCGGCCGGTGTACGCACACTCTGACCAGTTAACCGCCAGATCCCACAGCTCCAGTGAATGATCTCGGTTTACCCTCACTCTACGATCTGAAGTCGGTAGATAACACAAAAAACTACGAAAACCTACCTGCGCATGCTTTGGGCACTCAGACGCAGCTTCTGCATTTGACCTGAAGAGATTGCCACTCGCCTCTTCCACCATAAGATCGATGCTCGAGTACGGATTACCTGCATATTGTCCGATCACTTTTTGTGAGGTACAGAGACTGGAACGGGTGCAGCATGTTGCTACCAGACTGAACCCCAATTTACGGGATTTATCGTTCGAAGACCGATGTAGACGACTAGGGCTGTACACCCTCTTCTATTGTCGGTTTCGAGTGGACTAGCATCTGGGTCTGTTCCCCATTTTGATGCTACTGTTGCACGTGCCCACCCCAAGCAGTACTCGCGACCATCGGTACAAACCCGTATTGCCGGGTCTGGAACATGTGTCACCCTCTGTGCTTCTAGCGGCAAGTGGTTACATATTGGGATAGTTTGTCAGACAAGATAGTCGAGACCAAATCGGTGTCTGTGTCCAAGGAATTTCTAGACATCCACTTCGCGGATTACAGATTTAGGGAGCGTAACGCACCCGATTAGCGCATGGCACAGCTGTACTATGCAGCAAACGCGCAGGAATCAGTGACGTGGCTCTGCGCACGTGCCCGAACTAATTACGATGGAGCAACACAGACGCATATCTACTAGGGCTCTATTTTTCAGTGTTCAGTGTTCACAATGAAACCGTCCTTTCTCCTTCAGTGATGTCACCCTAACTGATGATGCAACGGTTGCATTCATATTACCCAGCTCGGCGGACGAATTAGCAATGTAACCCCGAATCGATCCACCACTATTTCGATTTGTTTTGAGCATTGTAGGTGCATTAAACGGAAGCTGCCACTACAATACTGTTAGTCGTACTTCCCCTCGATTTGCTTATCTCTTGTTCTACCTCTTCTCATTATGAGTATTTTATTACAAGAGTGCATTCGACTCAGTCGCTCGCTCTGTCATTTTCGCAATACTCATCCGGAAGATTGTTTCATATTATGGGAACACTGACAGTAAATGCCGTTTGCCAGTTGCCAATCTCCCCAAATTCGTTTCTTGCGTTCCATCGTTAAGTTATGCTTTGCAGTGTTCCACGGTCAAGGCATTGAATTACCGATCAGTGGGCAATTGATTTACCTAGATTATGCGGACAATATTGTCTTGTTGTTTGACAGTCACGAAGTGGCTTACTCAAATTTGGATAGACTCTATGGGGTAGTTACATCGTTTAGCATTCGGTTCATATCTCCAAAGTGCAAAGCATCGTTACATGGCCGTCAGCCGCTTGGTGATGAACTGTATGCAGTGAGTCGATTCACGTATTGGCAGCTGTATAAACGCGGATAGCCGCACGGATGCCGATGTTATTTTAGGTTTTGCACAAGTTAGAACCGTCTTCTTGAACCAGTGACATCTCTGGAGTTAGAAGTATCTTTCCTTCGGAGCCACAGTGAGAGGTCTCTCACTCCATGGGACTGAGATTTGGTTCCTTCGGTCGGATGAAATGCGATATCTTCAAATCCTTATCGTCGTTGTTTACTTATCACTGCTGATGTCGAATGGCACCAGGGTATCCGCAACGATTGGGTAAACAGATTAGCACCGAGCTATGATAAACATACAACCTTTCAACAAAGTACCTTGGCTTGACGTATAATCGCTCATCGACTACCCAGGTGGGTCATTTTTTGCCAGATGCTGATTGTTGCAAGGCCCAAGTTGGATAGAAGTTGAGATGGCAACGGAAAATGATGAAGACCCAAACTATTGGACTGGATGCTGTTGGTCCCTCTGGGCTTTCACAATGACTCAGGATGTTGCAGGACATAAATTGCAATCGGCATTAGTAGTGCGTATGCTGTCGTCTCCTGGTTGTTATACCTGTTCAAAATGTGTTTGATGCTGAGTTCTCTGCAAGGAAATGGCCAACGGTGCCTTTACACTTTGCTTCATATCTGGCGGGAACACCGCGTGAGCGTGTTCGGCGCCTTGTTTATGTTATAGGAGGAGGAAGTAAACCGCTCAGCATCGTTATTTCATGCACGACGCTCCGATGACTTGGCCAGCGGTTGCGCATGCCAGCCCACCGACTCTCGCGACGTGTGTTGTTTGCGCGCCCGATAGAAGAAAGGGAATGGAAGCCAAGTGATGACTTGTTCAAGAAGTGTGAGGATCGTCAATTCGAACTTGGTATCAGTTGGTGCATCCGAGCTACCGCGCTGATGAACACGTTTAGGTGAATGTGATTGTTGAAATGGCTAGGAGCCGACCTCCTCTGACCACGATCTCATATCGGACACAATCCCACTGTTTTTGCGGTACAATAGCCGGTTCCTTGCCCTCCGGAACTATATCCATTCGTAACTGATGGCTCAGCTGACATGCCTCTTTTGCGTCCTTTTTCTTTTCTCATGTATTCCAACACAATAGCTGAGGTGTTTTCCACCTATAGGTAAGGTGTATGATGTATAATGGGGTAATGGCTGATTGTGATACGAGGCAGTGAAAGCCACTTGGAATCTGTCTCGCCGATGCTGCCTCATCTTCTTCCCATGATAGACAGCTGCTTGTAACTATGTTCTTGATATGCTGAACATTCGCATTGTGCATTTATGTTTTATACTAAGTCTCCGCTCCTTACTGTTATTCGTTTTTCTTCAATAGCCTAATATCAGCTCAAATTACTGCTGTACCGGTTATTTGTGTGATGACTCGGCACCATTCCGTTCGCACTGCGAGTTGCGCCGATTGAAGTCACATTTGGCAGTTGTCGACGTCCCTGCGCTGTGATGTCGCAGCAACACTATGTTCGTTTCTGTTTCTGATCATAGACACCCGGAGGTCTCTTTATATTCTTTTTCCTTCTCTTTGCTTTCTCACTGAATTCTTTTTCTTCTTCTGTTCGCTACTGTTTTTTATCGTTACCTTAGTGATGTAACTTTATGATAACTTGACTCACCGCATTGTGGTGCTCAGCTCATAGCTGCTTAACTGAACTGCACCGAACTAATGGTCATTGGTACATGTTTCCGGTCCCAGTCATCCCCATTATTGTCAACAGCCCTAGGATTTATGCCTCCAAAGAGATGGACTACAGTTGGCTTATACCACACCGCTCACAGCTCATTGTGTTCTCTCCATGCACAGTGGAAGATATGTAGCTGCGAGTTACGATTGCTTCGAGGCAGCTTCTGACTCAGTCACCACATAGGCTACTACTGTATTATTTCGGGAAAGTATACTTGCTACTGTGCGGCTGTTACTTACCTCGTTCCACACTTTAAACCCTATACGATCAATTTCAGACTGTCTCATGGAGCCAGTAATTACGTTGGTGGCATCGGCTGCTTGAGAGCACACTGCCGTTATTCACATCGAACACGGCTCCAACTGGCATATCCCGCGACGAGAAATGTTAACCACGCAGCAGTCCACTTTCACGTACATTCGAATCGTTCAACTGCACACACACAACAACGGCGCCGTTACTTTACCGATGCACTGCACTGCGTTCTCCCTGCGAAGTGCGTTGTCTCCACGCATCTGCTTGTTAGAGAACCCAAGCTCGGAGTCAATTTGCCAAAAGACAGTGTACTTTTTCATTGGCTGGAACCCAGCCATTAGATCATTTTTATTGGACTGTTATCTTCTGAGTTGGGAACTGGATGTTCCAGCACTTATGATATATGGGTATCACTTTTACTTGCTATGGCCAGAAGCGTGAGAGACCCATCATTCTCCTAATGCCCTTAATTGTTGCTATCTTGCCTAGCCTCTTTGGAGTTACAGGTGCTATGTTTAAATCAGGCTGTGGACGAAATGCGATGGTTTGCGTACCCCCGTGGCCCATTGAGCTACTCTGGGTGGTACTTTCCAAGTGCCTTCAGATCGACTCATACCAGATAGCTCAATGGTTAAGGGTCAGACTAACTCAGTCTCAATCCAATCCTCTCCGGAGGTTAGGGCGAAATCGGTGGCCTCCTACTTTTGAAACCTTGCCATGGGAAACAGCTGGTCTACGGGTTATTAACTAACAGCTCGATTGGCATAGAGCACGAGCCCTACGCATTGTCTCTGACGGTGGGAGGGCACCTTCCTGTGCTCAATGTTTTGTTTCCGCCCACCTCAAGCCAGGCAGTTCCTGTTCAAATTGGTACAAACCCGCCAACTCTAACTTGCGGCTGGCCGTGGTCGCAGGTGCCTAACGTAATACTGTCGTATAACATATTGTTCATTGTTCTACATCTTCAAAAGTTGTATGTAACAGGCTTTGAGCGGATCCCAACCAGTCTCTGCAATCACACTCCCGAGCTGGACTTACTCCATACTGCCTTGTGAGTCAGGCTATAGAGCCAATGGCTCCCGGTGGAGTCCCTCAAACGAACTGCCATATCCGCCACTGCCTTGTAGGCCAGTGTTTTGAAACAAAGGCTAGAGGCAGGGTACCTTGAACAAAACCCCTCTCGGAATGGGCGGTTGGAGAGTGTCAGCTTATACGCCGTAACGGCGCTTCGCTGCCGCGCGACCACCACCAGTCGCGCGCGGGCTGAGTATACCGCGAGGACGCCCACCCCTACGCGGAGTCGAACCGGTGACCTTATGGTTGCAAAGCAAACATGCAGACCACTCGGCCACCGGCCGACTACGTCGACAATACTCCCTCTTCTAGTTTTTCTCTCCTCTTTCTTCTTCCCCTTCTATTGAGAAAGAAACTTCCGCTGACCTCTCACTTGCTGCCATCAATACATGTAGCTCTTTCATCAAACCTAGAGTTTCATTCCACATTGGTCCTTTTAACTTCTGCATTCTGGGTCTGATCAGCCAGTAGATAACACTGACTTTCACTCTTCACGCATACAAAATAACAGCGTCGTGACAAATCTTCGACTCCCTGCTTCTGCATCTGACGACGATGGCTACACTCTTCGCATCTCTGGCGATACTAAGTGTTGGTATTGCCATCAGCAGTCTGCTGGACTGGATATCGGTGAACAACCGCAGGTGCACGCTTCGATTTCCAACTCCTATTGGAGTTAATAAGTAGCGTCTGAAGACAAAGTGCCTTTCATCGGCTCAGTATATGCCCCTACTGAATGCAGTTCAGAGGGTATCAGAGACGGATTTTATCAACAGCTCTCATCACTTCCTTGCTTGGTGAAGAAAACTGACATCTTGATTGTTCATAGTCACATAATTGCCAAAGTAGGTCGTCTTTCAGAATCGAAGTCGATGCACGCCGAACAGACAATGGTGATCTTATCCTGCAACCGCGCGCTGACCACAACATTGACCTTAGGGGCAATGCTTTCCAGCGCAAACGTTCACATCGCGTCCAATGGCGCCTATCGAATTCCTCTCAATGAACTGGATCTAGATTGACCATATTGTCATCAGCTACAGATGGCGCACATCAATCGAAGACTGTCGTTCAGTTTGGAGCACATGCCTGGATTGCGACTATCCTCTAGTGCGTGCACGCCTGGAACTCACTCTTCCCACTTCAAAGAAGCCCCGATCTTCTCTTACCCGTAGCATAAACTCGCAGTCTACGGTTCAACGATATCATATAGAACTGACCCACCAATTCTCAGTGATAAGTGAGGTTGGTGAGCCGAATGCTTACTGGGATCGTCTCAACTGTGCCATGAAGAATGCCTTTGACGACTTCTGTGCACCCAGCTTGAGACGTCGTAACTGTGTATGGAGCTCTGCGGCATCGATCAGCTTGATGGAGGCACGGAAACAGGTTTCTATACGCACTGACTTTCGTGGTGTCCGTAACTCTCTGGAACGACCTCGGACAAAGTTTCTTCGAGTTCACCGAGAGCGTTGTTGTGTCACAAGGGCCTGTGAGATGAAGAAATCCAGTATTATTTAGAACAGCCAAGTGTTATTCCAACTCATTCGGAACACTGGTCCGAAAATCCATTAGTTATCGAGACAGTAGTTGAGAAAACGGGACTGTGGATCCATTCTTAGCCTCATCAACTAGCTCGTTGTTCGGAACATTTTGTAGAGTTATTCATCAAGACTGCTACCACTGCCACTTCCCGAATCGCTTGGGCCGATGTGGGAAGTAGATGTGACACCTCCTACTTTGGAAGAGCTTTCCGTTTTGAAACGGAACAGAGCTCCCGAACCCGACGATCTTTCTCTATCTTTGTTGGCAGTTAGTGTTGACCGTTTGTTGACTTGACTGGCTACTCTGTTTAACATGATTTGGACCTGTAAAGAGGTACACACAGACTGGCGACTGTCAACTTTGGTGCCCATCTTCAGGAATGGACAGCGTACTTTGTGAGAAAGTCATTGAGGCATTAGCCTTTTGTCCGTTGCATGCAAACTTCTCAAAGGTATCATTCTTCGACGACTTGCTGGTCCTCTTGGGAACCGATCCGCTGAAAGTCAGGCTGGCATCCGCCCGGGTCCTCGCCTGCTGTTAATGCAGCGGCACACATACAGACGACCAATAATAGTGGTTTTCCTTGACTTGAAAGGTACTTTCCACTCTGTTGACCGCGCCAGCTTGTGGCACTGCCTATTTGTGAAGGTCGTGCCGACTAAATTCCTTTCCACTATGCAGTTTCTCCCTCGTGACTCCCGATGCAGTGAATGAGTTTGCGGGAAACTATCTTTCACGACAAGTGGGGTTCACTAGGCTTGTCCTATATCTCCTTTCCTCTTCAACTTTGTTATCGAATTGATCCTGAGTGACTGTTCTTTCAGACTCTACCGGAATGGAAATTCGGTCAGGTGACCGACTGACAAACCTGGAGTATACGGACGAGATAGCTCTTCTTAGGTTTGATGCGTTGATTATTCAAACACTGCTGGATAGACTGACGCGTAGCGCCACACGCTCCGACATATGCTTTGCACCTTCAAAATGCAAAGTACTGCTGTTGTACTGGACCAACACTTCTCCGGTTCTAGCTCTCAGCGAACAGCACTGGAAGTGTTGAATCGGTTTACATAACTTAATAGCTGTGTCACCTCTGACGAGGTTATTTCACGTATCAGTAAGGACCATGTGACTTTCCAGAGACTTAACCATCTATGGATACGGCGAGATATCAGCCAGTCAATGCAAGGTAGGGTGTATAGCGCTGCGATTAGACCTGGGTTAGTGCATGGTTCATTTCGCGGCGAAGACATTATACGCTTGGGTATGTTTGACCATCAGTGCTCGCGATTGCTCACCTTTGCTTCGAACACCGGGTGAGCAATGCTGAGGTCCGCCAGTTGGTTTATCGCAAGAAACCTTATGGTGCTTCACTAGAGGGTTTGGTGAATCTTAATTGCTTACGTTGGCTGCTCGTCGCAACGAGACTGGACCTTGACATGGTGCGACGGTCTGCGTACCTCATTGACCCATTGAACTATACCGTGTTGTGCCTCCGCGCCCCTTGAGAGCTATTCCTACCAGTTTGCTCAATGGTTAGAGGTCAGACAAGCAATCTCCTGGTCATCCAGGTTGGGATTTGTAATGGGATGGCATCCATTTCTGTAAAAGTAACTCATTGCCACCTCCCCGCTGTCTTGCAGACAGGCTTTTGAGCCAAAGGCTGTGGCTGACGATCCTAATCGTCTTCCTGTCTAGGTCTGTGCGCCATAGCAGTATCTCAGCCCACATACAACTAAGACAATTTCCCCAACCTATAACTACACCTGTATCGGCAGTCGCGCAGCACATCAAGGGTCGCCTTATCTGCTGCATACAGCGGGGCGGATAAGCAAAACATGCTACTGCTGGCGCCTCTCCTCTTTCTTTTCCACCTCTGTGTCCCACTCCCATCCCGCCCCCTATTACTAACCTTCCTTCTATAATTCCCCAGCAACCGAAGTGCACGGGAGTAGAAACACCTGCATCCACCTTCCCGCAGCACCCACCGACAACTGGCAACTGGATCCACCGCACCTTGGTGTTCGGATCAGTTTTTCAATCGCACTGAACTAAATGTCTCCATGTGAATGCTTAACAGCAGGGCAGACAGTTGTCATCACGACCTTTTTGCGATGATAAATGATCCACGTGTTGGTATCGATTTCTCGGGCTCCTTCAGGTTCAATGAGCGTCCGGAACTGTTGTCACAACCAGTGCGTAAACCTTTTGTTGCTAAGGTCCTCCACCACATCCATTCAGTATTGTACCGACGGTCTGTGCTGTATTCTCGCAACTGGCAGATCTTCGATCACCTGTTTTCTAGTTATTTTGATATTTTTACTATGAGTACTGGTGGGCTACCCAGCTGATCGATCGCAAAGTGCAGAGTGGGGAACGGTCGACGCACAACATTCATCCAAGCATTTATCTACTCGTCATTAAATAACAGCGACTATGCACGCCTTATATTGTGTGATTCTTTTGCTTTGGATCTCCTCCTAACGGTATTTAACACCAGACCATTTTAATTTGTCCATTGTTGGGTAGAAAAAGTCAGAACGACTTAAAGCACTGGTATCTATGCTGGACTGTACATTTGTTGGGTTGATCACCAGGCTGAACTATTCACTTGTGAACGTTTTACCCCAAGTCCAGTTGACACCATCAGTCATTGTGTGTCGGTCAGTTCAGTTCGCTCACACTGCTGTCGTTTCTATTACCCTTATTCATGGAATACTTAAGTTTAACCTCAGTACACCGGCTCTTAAGTAATCGCTAAGCAATCTGTGTTTTTGCTTAACGTCATCGACTGCACCATCTTTCTTGCCTGCGTGTCGACACTTTGTCTAGTCTACGCGCAACGCCTTTTGCATCGCTTTGTTACTAGTGTGCGCACTCGAATCTCGTGGTTGCAAGCGCATCGATCGCCACGGATGTACTTTTCATGTTTCTTTGATCACCTGACAGATGCGTTTAAGATCTATGGTTTGTCTCTCTCTCAATCACTATTTAGCAGTAATATGTGCATCCTCATTCGGCATATCGGCTTCCTTAACTCAGTCCTTGTTGTGTCACAACTGATAGAAGAGCCTAACCAGTCCGCAAAGGAAGAAAACACCCAGCGACGAACACATGAAATTCTATCGTCAACTCAGTCGTATGAAACTTGCAAATATGCATTTATGGATGAACTCTGAAATTCTGTGCACAAATAATCGCTCACGCTCCTCGAGCTTACTGAAGCGCGCTTGCCTTCCCTTAACTGTTCTCTGCTCAAAGTCGTGTGACTTGTGGGTGACTCGCACTTGTCCGTCGGCTACGCGTGAGGTCCCACACTACTGTAACATGCCTTTTGATAGCGTCCTAGGAAATGAACCTTCCTAGAAGTCGTCTTTATCGCGGCTGCGTATTATCATGCAGCGCTCGGAGATTGAAAATCAGGTCTGAGCAGATACCAACTGGTTATTCCCCAATGTCGCCCCTGATATCGTCTGCCTACGTTCACACTGCGATCGTCGCGTTTCCCGCTTGTGCACACTATGAACTTTGTTCATTTTAAGCCTCCTCATTTCTGCTCCTTTCATCTGGTCTGAGTAATCCAGTTCAGCCTCGGGGGGGGGGGGGGTCAATTTAGTCGCTTCGCTTACTCATTTGGCCAGTCCCCATTTCATACCGTACTGTCTAGCGAACTTCCTCAGCACGTGTGTGCGGTTCGCTTGCTACACACCGCATGAATTCTGCGTGCATTTCTTGCCGGTGCTTTTGTGGCCAACTCGTATGACATGTGTTTCATCGGCTTCCCGTCTGCAAGCCCCACATAGTTTTCGTTCACCCGAGCTAGAAATTATCATCACACATTCCAGTTCATCTCTTGATCTTAACCACCTGCTTTCGTGCACACCATCTTCACCAAGTGTTCTTACCGAAGCAGTCATTGCCATTGCAGTTGGTCGGACATCACTAACTTACCGCTTAAAACTTTCACGGACGTCGTCCTGCAATTTTCTGTCTGTGCAGGTAGTTCTCGGGGCATCAGCAGTAGCCGATACGCAGTACTGATGTTTCGCTGCCGCAAAACCACCACCGGTCGCACGGGAACTATGTATACTGCGAGGTTGGCCCTACTCCTACGCAGGCTAGAACTTGCGCGTCAGATTACGAGTCAGACTCGTTACTATTAGGCTACGAATCGGTGAGTAGTTCTCGATCTTTCGCGGAACTCTGGCCATACCGTAGCTTTTGTTAGCCATCTAGTCTCCGGTCCGAATGGAGAGTCATTTTGAAGTGCTTGCTGTGTGCGTGGATTGCGGCACCCGTTGAACTCGTTAGACGAAATCAAAGCATAGCTGGAGGAAACATCTCTAGCCCGAGCTGCGTATGGACATCTTGCGCACCTGTCTTTTACCGCGTCATACACATTTCCTCTCGTTGGCAGTGGTGCACTGGCAGCCCCTCAAATCGGTGGATAGTCTGGTCCGCGGAACTGTGAGAAAATGGCTAAGATTCCCCAGAAATACCAGCGTCGCTTTCCTTCGCTTATCAGTTGAAGATAATGGCCTAGGAGTTCTGTGCTTTTCTAGTACGATCCCATTGCTTCAGAAGGACCGCCTAGAACGTCACGTTCCAATCTCGTACCCAATTACCAGCTAGACAATACGGGAACTTTCAGGAACTACTATCCAACGCCTCGCCATGAAACGCGTAATCATTGAGAATCAAGTCCGTTCACAAAAGTGACGCGAAGCAAGCCTGGACAAACACTTTGTAGTAATCTGTGAACGGATCCTTTCTCCGGGGGGTAATTACGACGCCAGCACCTCACAATTGGATAAGGGATCCCGAAATTCCCCAAACTCCACATCAGAAGAACCCAAGCACGAGTGCTATCGACAAAATTTCGGTGCTGCGACGCTTCCGGACAAAACGAATCACTTTCCAATGTAGCAGTGTTGTGCAGTAACCCGCGATGCTCGCTGTAAGAGGCACAACGATATCGTGTAGGAATTAACCAACATTTTTCGTCACAAAGGAGCCCAAATCATCCCAAAGTCCCGCATCCCAACAGCATCAACGTACAACAAGCCGGATGTACTCCGTATGATGAACTCCACAGCACACGTAATGGACGTGGCAATATGCGACACCTACAGAATGACCCGTAGCTACCAAATAAAATGGACAAATACGGTGTTGGTGCTCACGCGAAGCTATATAGCCCACTTTATACGCTTGAAATTTCCTACGGCATTAACTGTCGTACATCATCCGATAATCATCATCAACCGGGGTTATATATTCCCAGCTTCTACGAGTCACGTTTCGGCATTAAGGCTCACCAAATTTGACATATCCGACTTGTGTGTGTCTCACATGAGAGGATCCCTCAGTGTGCGACATCTACATGTGGGGTGCAATATCACAAAACATCTCACCCTAACAACCCATACGCACACGTTTGCGATCGATTCCGATCAAATTTTGTGTTTCAATTTTGCGCCAGGACATTTGCCAATCTCGGCGAATTTATGTAATGCCCAATCCATGGGCCATGCGTGACCTCGATTCACATGGAGGTGAATTCTGGTCGGTTTCATCCTTTGGACCGTAACTGACTAAGCAGATGGATAGCTTGGGTGTTTTTAATCAACGCTGTGTGAAGACGAAAGCTGGCCGATGGGATTGAGTGTTGCCCACCGCAAAACACTGCATTCTACGACTGGTTTCTGTGCTTACTATCTTTGCCTGATAAGATCAAGCATCTTCGAAACGCGTCGTATAGTGTAGTGTTTCCGAACGGGTAACACCCAATATTCAGTCTTCACCTAACTTGTTTGATCTATCTACGATTTTCTAGGATTTCATATCCGCAACCGTAGTGGTCGAGCCGGGTGCTCTCAGCGTCGCTTGGCTCGACGTGTTTCATATCAAGATGGCCACAATAACCGGTGGACGCAGTTTTTGTTGGTGGAAGTCAAAGTGTCGGCAAGGTGGCTCTTCAAGCATCCGGTTTCATCTGACCTCAAACATGAATTACAATAAACCTTTTATCAATAGAGTTACTCGCGAATCTAGACGTACGGTGTTCTATATTAGACAATATCGGCATGCTATTTTATGTTGGGTCTGAGAAATTGGTTAGACAAATGCGCCATCCGATTTACTCTTTGACTCTTGCATTAACCATCGGTTTTCCATGGATTTTCCACCGCCATGCGGATTTAGAGTACTTTGGGAACATTGACCTCAGATATATTAAACCACCAGTCTTATGCCCATACTTTTCAGTGATACTTTATTTTGATGTGACTCTAAGCAATTGGACAGGATTGTGGAGTTAAACCAGGAAGGCGCAGAGGTCATCATCATCATTATACACGTTAGCTGGATTTGGGAAACACTTCAGCTACTGTGCCGCAATATATAAAAGAAAAAAGAAAATAAATACAACAGTTACGTGCTAGCTGAGTTACAAGCAACGGATAGGTATCGTTTCGGTGAGCTACCAGCCGGCTACTAGGCAAAAAAGTATTATGTTTTACACTATGAAATGAGATCGTAGATAGGGGGGGGGAGGCTAAAAGGGATGGGGTGGGACAAAGAAACTCACAGCAGGAACGCCACTGAGGTCAGCTCCTAGTCATGTCAGCAAGTGTATCCAGCCAAACGTGTTCATCGTCTTTTGGACCCCAATCAGGGAGCCGTGAAGCTCCAACCGAGGCCAACTCCGAAGTGAGGGCCTTCATTCCTCTGGACCAAGTCATCGCTTAGCCACCCCTCCACTTCTTCCATCCACATCCCCGGTGAGCAAACAACGCACGTCGCGGTAGTCGGTGGGCTGACATGCATAACACGTGGCCGAGCTATCGGAGCCTGATGCGTGAGATGACGGTGCTGAGCGGTTCATTTCCTTTTCCTGTGCCGTAAACAAGACGTCAAACGCTCGTTGCTCACGCGGTGTTCCCACCAGATGTGAGCCAAACTGCGAAGGCACCCGTTGCTTGTCAGATACATGAACTCTCTTTTTTACGTCCTAGTTCGCTTAACTGTACTTGATTGTCCTACCTTTAGTACATGATCTGTCTCTATCGTGATGGCTAAAATTGGTTCGTCTTCTCCCTGCCTGTGTTTTTCTCTTTGTACCCGATGGACAGGTCACTCTTCCGGTGCTTCATCACTACCAAGGCTTTATAGTCTGCGACTTTTCTTCAATGTTCCACTGCCCGAACTGATCACTCCGTCTGTCTGTCTGGCTCGCTTCTCCGGAGGTTACTACACTTGTGTTGGTAAAGCTCATGCGGCCTTGCGAAACTTCTGTGACTGTTGGAGACGGCGGTATGTAGGCATGGGCTGGAGACGTGGTCTCTGCGCGCTGTAAACATTAAGAGGCCGGCAGTGTTTCTGGCCTACGAAGTATTGCTCATTGCTTATGGGTACAGAGAGCCTAGTGAAAAGTACGAAAGTTCTTCATTTGGTGTTTGCTACCAGACTCTCCTCTTTGACTCTGGTGGACCCATTGAACTCGGTCATGCGCCGCACAAGCTTGCAGACCGTCGTGCAATGACTTTCACTGCTCCATCTAGTTGGGTGAAGAAACCTAACTGTGCTCAATCAGTGGTGATAAAACTCTCCGTGAGCCTATCCCTCGTCGGAAATATACGAATTTATTTATATATTTATCTTCCTTAGGTGGAGAGGGCTGAGGCTCGATCACACCAATGGCTTGTTCCCTGCTCGCGCATCCGATTGCGTTGTCGTGTTCTCCTCCACATTGCAAATTCTGGATATACCTAAATTCTGATTGCTACCGCGCATACTTCATCCATTTGGTCGTCTGAGGGACCTACCACTGTCGAATTCCCTAAGCAGTTTGCTCGTTTGAAACTAGACATTTACCATATTACACATGCTTACAAATTTACACATATGCTCGAAACTCAACAAATGCCGAACGATACTGATTAATATCGTTGTGTAGCTCAACTGCTCGGTCTATTGTATCGATTGTTCGATTTCATTCTATCGTAAGAGTCGGACTCAACCGTGCCATGTTATACCTTTGCACCGTATTGTCTGTGTATATGATCCACGTGATTAGCTCTTATCTACCTTTGTCGATGCATCTCTAGTCATTATTCCGCCTGCTCACGCTATGCGGATTGTCAACTTATTCACACCTCCACAAAACTGCAAGTGCTACCATGGCTTTATGTTGAATCTTCCCTGAACCAACTCTGCCATTCTGTTAACGAGTTGAGCGATCTTAGAGTCACCACTGTTCTTGTAAACGGTATCATTCCACACCATCTCGGTTGAGTTTTCAGTTACTTACTGCAGTCTGGAGCGTTGTTTTGTGTCATTCACAAATGCTATCTTGAGCTGTCGGACCTCCGGTCCGGTTCTCTGTGCAGGCGGTCACTACTTTCTTCGCTAAAACAACGCTTTTCGACCCTCTTATTCTACTTAATCCTTTATGCACACAGAACTATTGGATGCACTTTGTGTTTCTCACGGAGCTCAGTGACTTACTTGTCAGTCCATCAGCTGTCAGCTTAGCGCCGAGCTCTGCCTCCTCTCCGCCAGCTCCGGCTATCTACACAGTTAGTCCAACCGAGGATGAAACCTGTCGTTGAGTGCTGCAGTGTTAGGAGCGTGCACCGCCGAAAATATTCACACGTATGCACTTCGTTTTGCCAGCACATCTAGAGAATAGAATCACGAAGTTGACCGTTTCGTAGACATTCGTGAAGAAAGTGTAACGTGTGGAGACTTACCTACAAGCGGCGCCCTCCCAAAGATGGGCTTTGAGCGCACATATCTGTTTGTCATGAGTCGAAATACTGGCGGCTCGAATTATGGAGTTACCATTGCCTTGTGTCCAGCAATAAAGTAGAATAAAATCATTATCTTAACAGTAATAATAATAATTGCCGGCATCTTTCACTGCGCTACAATAAGGTTGACAGTTTATCCGGCTGCATCGTCCGACGGGATCGCCGAAAACTGATAACTGCTGGAATTGTCCATAAACAATGTGATTATAACAAATTTCCTGATTCATTACACCCTGGCTGCTTTTTCTCCAGTAGTAGTAGTAGCCTGTTGTATACACCGTAGAGTATATTGAATTAGTCAGGACAGCATTGTCCATGCTGTCTGTTGCGGCCAAAGCATGTTTTACTTTAGCGATTATCACCAGACTATGTGCATTTGCTTTGACGAGTTGATTCATCATCACTTTCCTCTTGAACTGTGTTCTGGTCCAACTGTTAAAATGGCCCAACAGTCCGCCAAGAAAGAACACACTTATCAACGCATGCGCGGATTTATGTTTGCAAATTTGTTGTCTCCCACAAACTGATAGATGAACACTAATCCTGTGCACACGCTAACACCCACACCTGTTGAACTCACACTACAGTCACGTTTCCCTTGGCCGACGCGTGCTTGCCGTCCGTTGTCTGATTTCATTTCACCGTGGCGTAGCTTGCGGGTGGCGCGCACTTGTCCGTCGACTACATGCGATCGAGTAGAATGAGTCAAAGCGAGACAGGTGCTTAGCAAGGAATTTTTCTGTAGTTATCACCAGACTCAGCTCTATATATTGTGCCGTGTGATCTCACTACGGCGTCATATACCTTTTGATGGCATCCAAGAAAGTGAACCTTCCTTGCAAACTGGCACATCCTTTTGTTGCAATTTGTTTGGAGTATAAAACTTCACCACTTTCCTCCATGCTCAGAGTCAATTGGTCTCGCATGGAATGCCCTCGTTCTATGTATTATATCTGTCTACCCCAGACTGTTCGTTTCTCTCATAAGTTCTTCACTTGTTTCAGATTCTCCGCGCTGGCGGTATTCCACAGGAAAACCGTAAAAGTATTTTGACATCTCGCGGTGTGGCAAAGCGCCAACGAGAGGAGCCTAACGTATGGCAACACCGCGTGCACCCATCCACTTCGTTGGAACTGAGCCGTAAATGGTTTGCGAAGCAAATTGCCGAACAGATGCAACGCGGTGGTCTCTTCACCGATCCATTCATGGAAGCCAGCCATGTCACAATCGGGTCTACTCGGGGTCGTCACCAGTGGCTTCGGCCTCATGTAAGTCGCTGAGTCCACTTGGTTCTTGCCATCTTCTTGTTAGGCAACTACGGAATCAGCCACACCATTGACTGCATGTTGTTCGTATGCGATACCGTCACGAGATCACTAGGGCTGTTGTATCCGCTCTTGTACTTTTGATTCGATTAATCATCCGATGTGTCAACTTTCTGTTCATTCCTGCCGATTCACCACTGCTATTCTTTTGGTTACAAATACCCCCATCACACTCCTCAACGCAGTCTTTACAGTTAGTCAAATGGAAACTCAATTCACCTCAATTCATTAATGCTTGCCCCTCCTCTAATTTTCCACAGGAGATAGTCAGCAATCCTCAGTTCGTTTCCGACGGAATCAGTCGGTTCGACGTGAGACAAGGAGAACTAGGTAAGCTCCTCTTCACTGTGTTGCACATATCGACCTTCATTCTTCCACATCTGAGAAGGAAAAGATCTGTTATCTAGTGCTGCAGGGCTTCAGTGTTTTGATTTTCTCAGCACCCTTTTATCTCACGCTATTTTGGCGTACCTACTTCATCTGATTGTTTGCCTTTTGAGGGATCACTGTGGACTTTCTTTGGAATAGGTCACTTTCATCTTGCGAAGCACACACACGCCTTACGGTAGCTTTGGCACCACTCACGAACATTAGCAGTGCATCTACTCTTCAGACAAGTGGGTACCGCACTGGCTTCGCCTCTCAACTAATCATTTTGTTTGTACATTTTTTGCTATCCGTTTCCCATGGCCGACAATCCCCGAACTTATGTGTGTGCAGAACACCAGTTCACATCTTTCTAGCTTTTAGGCACGCATTATTCACAGGTGAATTTCACCGTTAGGTACGATTCCCGACTGTCCTGATGGTCATTTTAACTGGCAGCAACTCAGTATACTGCTAGGTAGGGGGCATTTGACTGTGTTCCGAACCATGTGCATGCCTTCTGAAGTGCTTGGATTGCGATGTTGGAAACCTGATATGTTACCTTACATACCAAAGCATAGTTAATAACAGGTTTCGTGTGGAGTTTTCGTGTTTTTAATTCTCATGTAGGTCGTCCCCTGTCATTGCAACCTTGACGCATTTTGTTGCTAACCTTCAGCCTTTGTATTACAATACTTGCCAATTTCCCGTTCAGATTATACACGATACTTCTGGTTGCCAAATAAAATCTCTATTGCATTTCTCAGTCAGTTGCTTCTCTGACACAATGGAATTTCTCATGTTCCTCCGTAAGTTCACTCAGGTTGATTCATGCGGCAGTCCAATTGCATCCAGTGTTTGTGCGCACGCACTCAGGCGTGTACTACCACCGTGCAGGGACCAAATCAACCGATAGCATATTGGACAATTAAGCACTACGATATGTCAGCATGGCTGTTGAACTCGGACCCACCTATTGCGCAAAGTGGTCGTGCTTTGAGAGGAGATTAGCAACAATTGGTTACACCGAAGCTAGTCCCACGGAAGAAAGGAGACACTGCGTGATCAAACTCAAGTGGGCGGACCTTGGGGTCTCAATAATGGTCCTCAGGTGTTCGTTCGTTTAGCTCGAATCATATGTACGCACTGTGTTCGCACGTGCAAGCGTTGGACGGTGAGAGGTGTGAGAGCATTCGTTGGTTTACGAAATGGTCCAAATTACTAAGTCTGTGAAGTCTGCGGAGTCAACACAGGCCAGGTGTCAAGACAAACGTAGTCGCGGCAATGAGCCTGTCCGGAACACGAGCTAGCAGCGTGTCAGGAGTGGAGCGCGCGAAGGAGCCCGCGCTGTGAATGAAGTCAAGACGGTTCCACAAAGAGGGAGCAAACAATATGTCGAGCAAACAAGTAAAGCGCGAAAGACCAGAGTGACCAATGCTGAGTTGTTGGTACTCCAGGATGCTCTACACAAGAAGTCGACTGATTGCATCATTTTAATGCCGCCTCAGATTATTCTGACCAGACGTGGTCCTCTCGTAAGCACACGCTCAGACTGAGCCTCTGGATTCAATAGACTAGAGTGCGTGCTGTCCTATCCTTTAGGCCCAAAAGACCTGATGCGTTGTAGATAGTTCCACATTTTGTGGTAGATGATGGTATCCTTTGAGCCGACCAAGCAGGAGGTCGTTTTGAGTTGATTTTATGTCCTCTGGACCGATCGTCATATCTCACTGCCATCCAAGAGAATTAGGTTATCTGAAAAGATTTCTTACGAAACGTGCTACAGAAACAACAGATAGGTATACGGACCGTGCACTAATGTGAAATCTAGTTCTGCAGGAAGCCTCGAACTCTCACCCACCCACTTATAGGCGCAGTTTGCGTTACCGTTAATCCCGGAATCAAGCTATCAATGAGGTAATGTAAGGAACGTTATCCAGGACAACGGAATGTTTACATTATACTCAACTTTGATTTTTTACTTGATTCCATTAATTGTCGCTTTCACGATGGTTCCTCAGGTAGAGCTCTACCTGAGTTGAAAGATAGTCACGCTCCCACCGAATCACAGGTCGAATTTGATCGATGTAATCATGGTACGAAGTCATTGGCTAATCGAAAGCGGTCGGATTTCATCCGGCGCATTTACGAAAACCCGCGTGAATCATTTAGAGTAATCAGCCGACAGAGCATCGCCCGCCTACTCCATTTTGCTGAGGCTTCGATAATTAGTCTGCTGAAACCCACTCTCTGTAAACAGACCGAGTTCGTTGCCAGTCTCGCGTTGCTTTGACGAGGCTAGTGGCCACCTTTCTTTAAAAAGTTTACCTGCTCAATATAGACAGGATAGCTCCTGGTCGGAATGACATATTCAACAACTCAGGGCTGGATACTGCATTTGACAAGTGTTTGATTGCACTATTGCAACTGCCTTTTAACCAAGATGTTAGAGTTAGTTGTTTCACTTCCTCTCCTAATTTTGCAAGTACACACAGACCGAAACAGCTAGCTCACCTGCACTAACGGGTTAGATTAGACCATGCTTATCTTGTGTACTTTGGAGGCGGTGGCACCTGGGTGACAACCGCTCTGTAATCAGCCTTAATGACAATTTGAAGAGCACTGCGAGAAGGCGAAACTCGCCGGACGGTAACTTGGAATAGAAAATCACTGTCAATGAGTGCGAACTCGTAAACTAAAATGGAACAATTGAAAGTCACCTCACTACATCCAAGGCAACTTGTGGTTGCCCGATCGTTGCTTTTAACCACAGCGCTCCCGTTTCTTGCAACAGCCTCGGTGAAACTGGATTCTGCTTGTCGCAGCAGAACTATGCTTGACGTGCTGACCTCGATCCGGTGACCTGAGGTCAATAAGTGTCCTCCGATCGATGATGCTGGCAGTTTATGTGTACGCGAAGTTTTAGCTTGGCAAACTTCTTGAAGCGTCTCGTGTTGAATCCTCCTTAGAACGTACTCCTCCTATCGGTTCTGCCTATGTAACTAGCCCCTCAGTTACAATCGGTTTACATTCTGCACTGTTTATTGACATGTTTTTTGCACCTTCAACAGAATGCTTTTCACCAGCCTCATCATACGCATCGATGTTGACTTGGTGATCCAGCTTAGGCGTTTCGCTTTGGCCGTTATTTGGTGGGCCCTCAGTTGCCGCAGCAGTGCGCTCTTCCATCAGTTGCTTTTTGATCACGGTCTTACTTGTAGACACTTGTCTTCAGTTGTTTATATTCGATGTGCAAATGGTAGTTCCCGGTGACTAACGTGTACGCGATTGCGACTACCCCTCTTAGGATTGCCTGAGCGATTCGGGATGCATCGCGTGCATGGGTGCAACTTATTCGCTGCAGCGAGCACGGTCGACCTCGCAACCCTCTGATATGCATGAGACTAGGTAGCAAACAGCTATTTCGTACCCTGAACTGGTTCAGTGGCGAATGTCCGAAGCGTCACCTCTGCGTATCTCTCTTCCACAGTGTAATCTACGAGAGTAATAATAAATAATAAAGTGTCAGCTGTACTCCTTAACGGCGCTTCGCTGCCGCACGACAACCACCAGTCGCGCATGGGTTGTGTATACCGCGAAGACGCGCGCCTCTACGCTAATTCGAACCGGTGACCTTATAATTGCAAGCCAGGTGTGCAGACCACTCGGTCACCGGCCGACAGGAGAGTATACAATTTACAACCATGCACAATAGTTTGCTCAACCTACAAATCAGTAAAATGACTTCCTTTTTTCTCACCATAATCATTTTTGGAGCACCGCCTGCGAATGTTAGAACAATGGCGTCGCGATGCATAGAAGTAACAACGCCACCTCATATCATATGCAGTTACGTTAGCAAAATAAAAGTGGTTTACAAGTTGGTGAAATGTAGCGCACGAGCGTAATTCCCTCTCATTCGCTCGATCATTTGCTGGAGACGCAGTCTCAAAGGCTTAACGCAATCAGCTGCAGGAAGCGCATTCTCTACTCGCTATTGCAGATACCCTCATGAGCATCTCGGAATATTTCTGCATCATAACTTGCTTCACCTGTGCCCTCAATTGGATTGGTTGATGGGAATCATCATCAACAACAGCAGTACATCAGACATTTGAACTGGTGCTTCGCTGCCATACAACCATGAGGACCTATGAAATAAAGAAGAAGAAGAGGGAGAGAAGGGGGACTTACCGGAAAACCATAATGCCCTAAGCAAACGTTCCGCGTCAAAGCTCCTACATCTTGTGTTAACAACATTCCGTCACCAACAGCTGGCTATCGCGCAAAGATAAGGCGGCATCGGCGAGACAGTTTCCTTGCGGCTTTCACTGCCCCGCGTCATAATCAGCCATTACCCTGCAGATAAATCAGCACCAAACAGTTTAAACAGGCAGTCCGATTAGGAGACGGTAGCAGACGCGCCACTGGTGTCGGTTGCGAGACATGTTCTGTAAAGTCTTGAGCCAAACACAAGGCGGATCACGTGGATTCCAGCCCGGAAGATGAGACGGACCAACGGCACCCAGTTTGGTCGTCAGTGACTTCATTTCCCGCTACCAAGTCAACTTCTGTCCACCTTGAGCCTTGCGCCACTCTTCACCTGGCAGACTAAACAAGGCTCTCCTAGGTAAGCGGTGACGAGGCATACGTAGCACGTGTCCGAACCAACGCATCTTATTCAGTGCTATCTCTTGTTCTAGGTAGCTAGCTTGATTATCACTACCTACTACTCACCTACGTACATCATCGTTACGGACCAGCTGGTGCCATTCGACACCAGCAATGCTCCGCAGACAGTGATGATCTAAGACTTGAAGGCGCCTCAGATCTTCAGTTTGAAAGGGCCAAGTCTCACTACCATAAAGCAGAACGGCCCTCACTGTGGTCTTGTATATACAGCCTTTCAGACGGTGGGAAATTCCATTCTGTCGCCAAAGATGCCGCAGGTTCAAGAAGGCAGCTCTGGCCTTTGCAATGCGTGAGCTGACGTCAGTTTCTATGCGCCCATCGTTGCTTATGCAGCCGCCCAGATAATTGAAGTGATCAACCACCTCGAGTTCCTCGTTAACAAGTATCAAGGGGTTATAAAGTAGCTGGTGGTCCCGCATTAACACTGAAGCACTTTGAAGGTGCAAAGCGCATACCAAATAATGGGAGCACTTTAGACAGGCTAATCAGGGTTGATTGTTTCGCCGCAACACCGTCGAAAAGTTATACGATATTGTCCACATAATCAAGATCAACTAATCTTTCACCAGACAGCACTTTCAACGCCTGCCTCGTGAGATTCCGCAAGGGAACACTCCATGATAGAATCCACGACAAAAATGAACAGAAATGTGGAAAGTGGACAACCCTGACGAACGCCACTTGTAGTCGAAAAGCTATCCGATGGGACGCCGTAGACCCTGACGCGGCCTGTAGTGTTCGAGTATAGAGCACGAAGGATGTTTACATATTTCGTGAACACCTTTCCGCGCAAGTATTTCGAACAGAATCGATCGGTCGACTGAATCGAACGCACTCTTGAAATGGAGGAACACAGCTATTTTCGGTCTGCGGTATGCGTGGCGCTGCTCTATCATCTTCTGCAGAATGAATTTGTGTTCTATACAGCCCCGTCCTTCACGGAAACCTGCCTACTCTTCTTTTATCCGTGATTCCCGTTCCGCATTGACGCGGGGAACGATTATCGAGACGAGTAATTTTATCACAACTGACGTTAGACTAATACCCCTGTGGTTAGCACAGTCATTGCGACTGCCCTTCTTGTATATTGCCACTAATCGATTCACTCCAATTAGCCGTGTCACTCTTCCTTCCAGATTGTTCGAATAGGGAGGTCAGTGCTTTGCAGAGAACCTCTCCTCCATCCTTAAATATTGTATGTGGGAGGGGATCCGAGCCAGCGGCACGAAAACCATTAAGGTCTGTTACCGCGTTTCGTGCGTCAGCTTCCGATGGAGCCTCTAAATTAACCGTGCATGGCTCATCCTGCGCCACCTGATTTGGAAAAGGTTCGGAAGCACGGTGCCCACTGAACTAATCTTGAAAGTGCCCCGCCCAACGAGCCATACGGCACTCCTTATTGTTTATCAGCGCACCTGCACTGTCTGATTGTCTCACTGACTGCTGGTTGCCTTGGCCGGTGGTGTGGATCAGCTGGAAGAACTTTCGGTAATTGCCTACTGCGCCTTCCTCATCCATTTCTTGAGCCCGACTGGTCCACCAGTCTTTCTTGCCAGCACGTAAGCTTCGCTTTAGTTCGCACCTAATAGTCCATCTAGCCATATTGTGCTTAGAGCCAGCCGGGTAGTTTCTTCTAGATTCCAACAGGTTCACCGATCTCTCGCATATCCAGTGACTGGTGCGGTGACGATTGATAGTACCACATACAGAGGTTCCTGCGTCGTGCATGGCGGCCGAGATCCTATTCCACTGAATGTCTGTCATTAGGACTAGACATCAAAAGTATGGTATGCAGTGTATCTTATTAGGCTTGCCTGACTGAGGACTGAGACGATTTCGCAGTTGGCGGTCGGGAGAGATGGTTGGTACGCCTCCCGTTAAAGTCGGTGTAAAAGCGACAGAATACCATGACCATGAACGGAGTCGACGCAGGTATTGTAGGACGAACGGCTTTCCAGAATGGAACCACGCCACCTATAACTTATGACATTGTGGTCAATTTGTGTCCATTGTTGGCCAGCTACACGAGGACGCCAAGTGACATTTCGGCGCCCACTGTGTCTAAAGGCAGTGCGACTAAGAACCAACTGGTGCTGCACACACAGTTACAGCAGACGCTCACCTTTGTCCGTCCGTTCGGAGTTCAGCCCATAATTACCACCTAACAGCTTCAGAAGAGCTCAGACGTCTTACTTGTGGGTTCATGTTTCCTGCGAGTAGTATAATATCCGAGCTAGTAGCGCTGCGTGGTAGCGCGCTCAACTCAGGTGTGTGTGTCCTTGACAGCATTAGTGCTGCAGCCGGTGGGAGCATAAGCGGAAATCACAAGCAAACAGCGTTTGGTACTATTTCTTGAATCAACCTTAATTGATGTCGTCAAACGGACTGCACGTAAACGGCTGTTCACCGGAATTCAATCAACCGTCGATGACCCGGCCTTGGAACTGACCCCAGCTTGTCCAGTGTTTGCCGCATCTGCCTCTCCGGATGCGTGCAACCAGTAACGAGAGGATACGCCAGGTGCAGTTAATTCAACAATCTTGTGAGCATCCGTAATCTTACTTTCGGACACACGACACACGTCAGTGCCTTGTATGTATAACGTGCGTGCGAGTGCAGCCTGTTTGCCTGTTTGTCTTAGAATTCGAACGTTGAATGCCGCCAGGGAAACGGACCTTATGCAGGACTGTTGCCCATAGGCGTCCGTTGGGTGTTTCGGGAATGTGGCTGCAAGTGGTTCTACTCCCGTGCACTTCGGTTGCTGGGAATTATAGGAAGGTTAGTAATGGGAGTGGGGCGTAGAAGTGGAAAAGCGAGAGGCGATACGCCAGCAGTAGCATGTTTTGCTTATCCGCCCTGCTGTATGCGGTGGGTAAGGCGACCCTTGATGTGCTGCGCGACGGCCGATACATGTGTAGTTGGAGGTTGGGGAAATTGTCTTGGTTGTATGTGGGCTGAGATACTGTCATGGCGCCCAGACCTAGACAAGAGGACGATTAAGATCGTCAACTAAAGCTTTTAGTTCAAAAACCTGTCCGCAAGGCAGTGGGGAGGTGGCAATGAGTTACTTTTGCAGAAATGGATGCCATCCCATTACAACTCCTAACCTGGAGGACCAGGAGATTGTTTGTCTGACCTCTAACCATTGACCTACCTGATAGGAATAGCTCTCAAGTTGCCCGGTTTCACCACACAGGATGGCTCAATAGGTGAAGGAGTTACTTAAACCGTCGCTTCTTGTTAAGGTCCAGTCTCGTTGCGACAGGTGATGGAAAATATAGAGCAACATTCAGGAGGCTCTCCGAGTCGTACGATTGACTCCTCTTGTAATGCACTTACCAGATTCGTACGCCATATTGTGTTATCACAAGCAGGCGGCTGCTTTCGATGAAAATTGTGCCCTTGGCACCCAACATTTGGCACATTCACCTCATTGTATTTTCCTATCATTGTAATATGTGGTATCAATTTATCCTTCGTAATTGTTCCAATAAGATGCAGATCCTGCTCTCGATTGCTGGCCTCTTTACACTCGAGTTCCGTGCGGTCAACGCCGTCTGGTTCGAGTACAAAAGCGATTCCAATTTTAAAGTTGAATTTGGAATATCTGCTGTATGGTGGGTTTACAATTGGTCTCATCAGTCGACACGACTTGTCTCCCCTCGATCTCCAGTTGTTTAATAACTTTCCAATCTTAACGCGTGTGGATTCACTATGAACATGTCATTCGACCTAGACGAGCGGTCGCTTGAGGACCATGTATTGAGACCGCAACTTTTGCCTACTTGTGTTTGACCACCCATCATCTCCTCTCTTCTGTGGGACTAGGTTTGGTGTAACCAATTCTTGCTAATCTCTTCCCATAGTACGACCACTGCGCAGCAGGTGGGTCCGGATTCAACAGCCATGCTAACGTTTCGCGGTGTATAATTTTCCAATATACTATTGGTGGATTTGTTATTGGCCTATCCACGGCAGTATGCGCCCGAGTGCGTGCGCACTAATGCTGGATACAATTTGCCTGCCTTTTGAATCAACTTGAGTGACCTTACGGAGGAATCCGCTTGTACTATGGATACGATTAACTGCGAGTAGAAGTACTGTCGCCTGTCTACGTTCTACTTCGACTGGGTGTTTAAACTATGCTTGCGAGCAATCATACTACACATTCTGTTTTCGATGGATCATGCTTGGTGTATGTTGCACCACTTGCAATTGTCGCAGCTGTTCGGACAACAACCTCACGAATGTGAGACCCACGATCTGTTCGGAGTCTTTGGCGCACAATTCATCAATATCTGTCAAGTGCTCATCCTCTGCTCTTTCCGTGTTTGATTCCAGCCACTTGGTCCATCACACTATACACGTCGTGTCCACGATGAACAGTATCTGCCTACGGAGGCAGGCGTTCTATGTCGTTTTCTCTCTTTCCTTATCTCTCATTCTTCTACCTTCTAGGTAATTGTTGGTTCTTGGCTGCGGTTGCCTGTTTGTCAATGCATCCGGAACTCTTGGAGCAAGTAAGTGGAAACTGTGCGTTGTTATGAATTTCTATCGCATTGCTGTCTTATTATGTGAACCCCGTTTCGATGGTTCGACCTGCGTTTTTCAGCGCTTTTGCATCCGGTATCACGTTTGTTTTCTGAGGTTGTTCATCACATTTTTCTTCTACATCTTATGGGTTTCTCTAAACTGCGCTCGATTCGGACTACCACTGTTGTCCCACAGACCTCTGAATCGCACGGACGATTCCATTACCCCCACAGGTACAATCAATATTTGCCTCCATGAGATTTCGGATAATTGGGAATGCGAGGGACCTTGCTGTGTAGTAAAATTTTCCCTTTCTAACCTATCTATTTATCTTCCATGATCTTGTTATTCTTGGGACGTTTTGCGAAAGCAACTTGGTTCACCACTCCTCAGCGCACAAGCGTTAGTAGCTGAACTGGGAATTGTAAATGCTAGGACACCGTTGGAGCACCATATCCGGTTGGGTGCAGACAACCGTGTAGCACGTGCGATGGATCCAACTGCACACACGACCAATTGCACTCTTATTCCTTCCGGAAACTCTTTCGTGCATGAGAATGGGTCACTTTCCTACAAAATCTATATCCTCAAGTCCTGAATGTTACTTTCGTTATTACTTTATGGTGGATGTAATCGGAGTCTGCCATTAATGTATTTTTTATGCTACCTGTCCGCATTTAACATCCGCGTGACCTGAGTTCTGATCTTACATGGACCAGCAGTGCGTATCACTTTAACCCCAAGCAATTCCTCGATTGAACTATTTTGAAGTCATCTTGAGGTCCTCGATGTGTGAATGGGTTGCGACGCGCAATCTCAATGTGAACCGCAATTACCATTGAAGTGAACGGCCATTCGATCACTAGAGCCGTAGCGTGTGAAGCGAAAGAAACTCGGGTCTTGCACTCCATGACGCGTTTCCATGTCATTACATCACATCAGATAGAGATAGCAGCCATCGAACCCGAGATCATTGGGATGTTAGTCGTGACCGCTACCCGTAAGCCACCAGGTCAGGACGGGCAACGCTTGGCACAACGGTTAATGACAGATTGGAGGATCAATTTGAAGCACACGTTGTGCGGATGGATTGCGACGCGCAATGTCAATGTTGACCGCCATTCCCCTTGGAGTGAATGTTGATCTTCCGATCAGCAGGACCGTAGCTGATGCACATAGAAATAGAGTGTTGCTCGCCCGAAAACACTGCCACCCATTACGCGTCTCCATTCCCTATTTGATCCTCATAGGTGAAGACCATCAAGCCTCCGTTGAATTAACCAACGTCCAATTCCGCCCCTGGCGCGTGCAGTGTTTGACAGCCGACAACCCCCCCAAACTTGCATGTGATTCAGCTACGGTTCACTTCATTACGATTAACCGTCCATCAACATGTATGTTGGAAAAATTATGCATGGTCTAAGATCGTGGCATTACCTAAGTTCGCCGAGCTCGGACAAATGTATAGATTATATATATATATATATATATATATATATATATATATATATTTATTCACAGTCTGTTAACAGACATTGTGCCATCAGAACCATGGCAGAAGAAATAGGTGAAGAAGATGGGGACACTAATGCGATTAAAAAATATGGGAAACGAATTTTTTTGGTTTTACACACGCCATTTTGTATTTTTTGTTTTGTTTTGTGAGTTTTTGTGTGTATCAAAGGGATGGTGAAATTGCGGAACAACATTGCCGCCACTGATGTCTGTTGCGGGCCATGACGTCCAATGTTTCCAACCACTGCAATTCAACATCTCGTGGTCCCCAACCTGGAAGGCGGACTGGTCCGACTGCTGCCAAACTTGAGGTCGCCTTCTTCATACTCCTTCTCCACGTCATCGGCTGTCCACCGCGGCACTTTTTCCAATCGCTCCCTGGGAGTGCAAATAGCGCTCGACGTGGAAGGCGATGGGCTGGCATGCGCAGAACATGCCCGAGCCAGCGCATGCGATGTCGGAGAATAACGTCTTGAAGACTGGCACTATTCGCCCCAAGCACGCGGTCTCTCACCTCTGCGTTGCTTACGTGGTGTTGCCACCACACCCTAGCAATCCTTCGTAGACAGCGATTATCAAAGACTGATAGCCGCTTCATATCTTCCGAGCGAATAGGCCAAGTCTCACAGCCGTACAAGAGTACTGCACGGACGGAAGCATTGTACACCCTGCCCTTGAGCTTGAGAGTGACATCACGACGACGCCATAGATGTCTCAGTTTGATGAATGCAAGGCGGGCCTTTGCAATCCGTTGTGAGACTTCATCTCCAACACCGCCACCAGCCGTGATGCAACTCCCTAGGTAAGTGAAGCAAGGGACTTGCTCCAGAACATGTCCAGCAATGGTGAGCGCGGGTTCAGGCACCTGCCAATCCTGGAGCAGCGTTTTACATTTTCCCGGAGTGAAGCACAGGCCGTACTTAGACGCCTCCATCGCCAAGCGGTCCAGAGCGTTCTGGACGGATTGTGGGTCGTCCCCCAGCAAGGCGATATCATCGGCATAGTCCAAGTCCGTGAGTCTGTCTCCAGGGAGAAGCTCAACACCGCAGTCCTGGACACCTTCCAGTGCTCTTTGGAGAACATCTTCGATGGCGAAATTGAAGAGGAAAGGTGAAATAGGGCAACCTTGGCGAACACCGCTGGTCACAGCGAATGAAGAGGAGTGCGTGCCGTAAGCCCTAACTTTGCCCGACGTGTGACTGTAAAGGACTTTCAGGATGGTTACAAACTTGTCGGACAAATGTCCTGGCGCAAAATTGAAACATTAATCACTAAACTGCAAAAACAAATGGTCGGAATCTCTCGCGAATGTGTGCGTGCCTGTTGTTAGTATGAGACGTTTTGGCTTGGCATGCCGCATGTTGGCGTCGTACACTTTAAGGCATGCTCTCATAGTCGACACACAAGTCGGATATGTCAAGTTTGGTGAGCTCCACTACCGAAGTATGCCTGCCGGAGACGGAATAGATGATGCATACTATAGAATGCCATAGGAAATTCCGAGCGCACAAAGTGGGCTGTATGGCTTCGCGTGAGCACCAACACCGTATTTGTCCATTTTATTTGGTAGCTACGGGTCATTCTGTAGGTGTCGCATATTGCCACGTCTATTACGTGTGCTGTGAAGTTCTTCATACGGATTAATTCCGGCTTGCTGTACATTGATGCCGTTGGGATACGGGATTTGGGGTGATTTGGGCTCCTTTGTGACGAAAAATGTTGGTTAGGTCCTACACGATATCGTTGTGCCTCTTACAGCGAGCATCGCGGGTTACTACACAACACTGCTACATTGGAAAGTGATTCGTTTTGTCCGGAAGCGTCGCAGCACTGAGATTTTGTCGATAGCACTCGTGCTTGGGTTCTTCTTATGTGCAGTCTAGGGAAAATTCGGGATTTCGTATCCACTTATGAGGTGCTGGCGTTCTAATTATCCCCTGAAACAAGGATCCGTCCAAAGACTTGTTTCCCAATGATTACGCTTTTCATGGCGAGGCGCTGGATAGTAGTTCCTGAAAGTTCCCATATTGTCCAGCTGGTAATTGGATGACAGATTGAAAGCTGGCGTACTAGGCTGTCCTTCTGAGGCAAAAGGATCATATTAGAAAAGCACGGAACCCCTAGGCCATAGTCCTCAACTGATGTGTGAAAATAGCGACACTGGTGTCCTTCAGGAGTCGTAACCATTTTCTCATACTTCCGCGAACCAGGCTATCCATCGATTTGAGGGGCTGCCAGTGCACCACTGCCAACGAGAGGCAATGTGTGTGACGCGATAAAAGAGGTGCGCTAGTCTGGCTTGATGTCAGCTTGAGATGTTTTCTGTAGCTGTGCTTTGAGTTGGTCTAACGAGTTCAACGGGCGTTTACGCTTCCAATCAAATGACATTGCGAGTTGCCGTAATTCCCCGGATGCTTGATCTATGTGATCTGACATGTGCCCCAGAGGAGCTGCGCAGTGTTCAAAATAAACAAATTTTTTCCTTTGCTGTCGACGGTGATATTCAGTACTATCGATTTCATGTGGTTTATTAACAAACTAAATGCTGTATATCCTTTTTAACTCGACCTTGACATTCGACTGGGGCTTCTCTGTCGCTAGCTAATTTTACGACATCATCTGCGTTAGTGGTATGGTCGATTGCACCTGCTGTGGCTTCATCATCAGATTAATACGACCACAATAAAGCAAGCTAGCATAGACACAATGGGTTTAAATTTGGTCACTGAAGCAGAGTAACTAATCGATAAGTCTACGTGCTTGGTCTGATTGAGGCGAGGTCAAGTGATGTGGCCTGACTGCCATTGTTACTCGCGTTGTTTTGAGGCCAAGCAGGGTTGAATTATGAACGAGCTTTTTCGGTGCACATAGGTCCGGGTTATAGAGCCGAATTGCGATCGTCTCTGCTTCCGACAGCAGGCGACATATGATTGCACGTGTGTAAGGTCCAGGGACACGTAGATCTGTGTGAATGCGTCATGCGAAGCGATTTGGTTATCGGAGTCTACTAGGTACGTCAATACTGCACTCGTTACATTCTTCCTCGCGCCGTTGTAGAGCCAAGCTGGGCAATGCTCTCGAGCCCTAACGCACAGTCGCATGGTCCTTTTCCCAATATACATTGCTCGACACGAGCAAGAGCAATTGTACACACAGAAGGAGGTCTGCGACCAAGGTGTCCTGTCTTTAAGACCCTGTATACAATGCTTCTTCTGGGGTCATACTGAAGAGCAGGGGAGAAGGCGAATCTTCCCGACGGACACCACGTCCCCTGGGTGAATCCTCAGACCGTTGATGATTGAGATTCCAGACGCATAATAAGACTTTAGGGATCATTGTAAGAGGAGACTGCACGAAGCGTGGAAGATGGAATCATAGACCTTTTAAATGTCAAGCGAAGCAAAGGATAGAGGGATACCGTTCAAGTATGAATATCTTAGGGCGGAGTGTACTATCGTGGGGTAGGGGTGGGCGTCCTCGCGGTAGACTCAGCCCGCGCGACTGGTGGTGGTCGCGCGGCAGCGTAGCGCCGTTACGGCGTACAGCTGACACATTATTGTTATTATTTATTTACTGTCGTGGTGTCTGCAAAGCTGCCATCTTTACGAAGAGAGCCAAATTGTAGACGGTCAGCTGGGTATGCACGAATCCATCGAACGAATAAAATTCGGTGAAAAAGACGAATGAGGACTGGAGTTAGGGTATTTGGGCGGAAGTCTTCAGGACGGGAGGGGTTAGGAATTTTCGGAACACACGTTGCACGGGCATGTTCATGTGAGTAGGATGAGGGTGACAGGTCAATAAGCAATTTACAAATAAGGTACTAAAGCTTGGGTCCATCCAACTGATGTCCTTTGGTGTGACACGGTCTACCCCGGGGGCAGATCCATCCATTGCTCCCAGTACAGAAATCGTTTCCTCACTGACTGTAGGGTTTACGAGGTCTCAGTTCATGTTGCCACAATCGTGTGGTTCCCGGTTATTAGGTACAGGTGGTTGCGAGTGCACATCTTTCCATGATTCGTAGAGGTCCGGGATCACTACTTCACCCGGCATGAGTACACTCATCAAACGACGCTCGGGTGTTTTCGCAGATGTGGCCGTATGAGCAGGCTGGTAGCTTTCCGAAACGCTGTCCATCCTTTACCCGTGGCTCATATGGCGTGCACTTATTGTATGCTTTTTCTTATTTATTGCGGCACAGTAGCTGAGGTGTTTTCTAACTTAAAAGTGTATAATGATGCTAACGATGTGTCCGTATTGAATGCGCCGTCGTTGACGGCTGTTGGAAGCTGTTGTTGTCTACATTTACTGCCCCGCTATTTGTGGGCGAATAGAGTTTAGCATATTCTTTTCATGAAGTTATTAAATGCTGTCTTAGAGTACCTTATTTGCAGATCTTCAACAACTGTTCGCAAGTTAGCTGTACTGTGTTCCGTATGGGAGATACATTTGGTTGGTTTTCCTCTAGCTTCCACCATTTGACGTTGAAAAAACTATAGTCACTAGTCACCCGTTTTGATCTCTGTATTCTAAGGTTGGGGCCAGATCCCCCAGGGATTTTGCCAGATATCTGCATCGGCGCTAATCATGCCATGCGTCGTTTTCAGGGCGTTCTTCATTAGTATGATTCATCCAAACAGGCCCCCGAGGTGGTTCCGCATGGATAAAGATAGATAGATAGATAGATAGATAGATAGATAGATAGATAGATAGATAGATAGATAGATAGATAGATAGATAGATAGATAGATAGATAGATAGATAGATAGATAGATAGTTAGATAGATAGATAGATAGATAGATAGATAGATAGATAGATAGATAGATAGATAGATAGATAGATAGATAGATAGATAGATAGATAGATAGATAGATAGATAGATAGATAGATAGATAGATAGATAGATAGATAGATAGATAGATAGATAGATAGATAGATAGATAGATAGATAGATAGATAGATAGATAGATAGATAGATAGATAGATAGATAGATAGATAGATAGATAGATAGATAGATAGATAGATAGATAGATAGATAGATAGATAGATAGATAGATAGATAGATAGATAGATAGATAGATAGTAGATAGATAGATAGATAGATAGATAGATAGATAGATAGATAGATAGATAGATAGATAGATAGATAGATAGATAGATAGATAGATAGGAGAGGATAAAGATGAGAGTTGGGGAGGGAGGCCTGTGGCGCTAGTCCACTAGCCTATGTCAGGGTACCGTATGCTGTGTGTGTGCTGACATTGTCAGCAGGTCCTATCAGTGGTCATTGTGATGGTCACTAAAATCGAGAAACCGCGCCAGGCGAGGGGTTAATAATCATTCAGTTCACTTGATTGATACACGTTAGGGGCGGGTGGAAAAACCCAGCTACTTGTGCTGCCAATACAAAGACAGGCAAGAAATAACGCAACCAAGGGGCACCCCACCTGAGACCCCAGGAGTAAACGGATTGGCCCAGCAGCATTACTTACGATTTATATTATCAATCGGCCCAGGTCGGCTGTCTCCATTGCCGATGCACGATGAGGACCACCATCGGCTTCGCGGTCTCTCTTCAGGCTAGCATGCAGTTGTTTTGCCCTGAGATTTTTCCGAATTCCTTGTATTGCTTCTCCTTAGGTCAGGAATGCAGTCGGCGAGCCATCCATAAGTTTCCAGAGAACTATTAGGAAACTCTATGTCTAGGTTGGCAATTTGATTTGCCACATGAAGACATGCCTGCTGATAGTAACGTTTGACGAATATGCGACCAGTGATCTTCGACCGTGTTCAGTGGGCGCTTACTCAGCTCGGATGTCAGCGCACTTTGATACACATTCAGAACACCTGGCTTCGCCAGCTGGCTGGTGTCAATCCGTTCACATCGACGTTGCGGACGTCCACCGAAACGCACTCGGATGTCGGCGCAAACAAGTGCGTGATCAGAGTCCACGCTCGTGCTCCAAATCGAGCGACAGTTTTGGACACAGCCTCTCCAGCGGTAACTGATCGCGATATGATCGATTTGCGTCCATGGCTGGTGCGAGGCTGGTGGGCGCCAAGTCACGCTTCTGCGGTGCTGTGTCGAAAGTTTGTGCTTGCGAGGAGAGAACAAGTGACGAGGCTCTTACACAGTGTAGCAACGCCTTCACCGTTATCTTTGCGGGGAGGTTACAACCTCGTTGGCCGCCCAGATGAGCTCATCCAGAGCACAGTTTTGCGAACTTGGGCGTTTACGATTGCCGCCCCAAAACACCACAATATCCGTGCTTCATTCTCTAACGAGGAGATCGTTTAATTGTTGATAGAAATCATTGTTTCCCAGAATCAGTGCTACAATTGTAGGGACGTAGGCCCCGCCATGACAAAACAGACACCGTTTGCTCCCGCGCGACTTCGTAGCATGGAACAAACCAGCTAATCTAGCGGCGCACATCCGACTGTTGACTAGGATCCAATCGATCACGGCAGCTTCAGCCCGTGGACTCTAAACAATGCCGACGCCAGCTTAACCGACATTTGAAGCTACATCATCGCCACACAGGCGCAATGAGAATGTACCACCGGGATCGCCTGTGGGGGATCGTAGGGTAAGCACGGTGCTCAAATCTAGCAAACGAGTTTCCGATAAGAAGCAACTATCGATAGATTGGGTCTCTTGTGTGCGGACAAGCACTGCCTGTTGGCTAATCTCTATAAAAGTGCGCACCTTGAGGCATGCTAGTCTTAGCGAGACGCGACGACTCCAAAGGTAAACGGATGAACTGACGTTGTCCGCTTAGTTGAACTTGGACTTGTGGACTAGCTTGGAGCGACGCACTGCGATTGTGCGTGAGTTGTAACTAACAAACAAGTGACTATTCAAGCAAGTTGGGGGTGGGTCAGGAATTGAGCGATTGTAAACGTGGAGAATAAAAGTGTACTTGGAACGGGACGTTAAGTATGAAAAATCGCTAGGTTAGAATAAAATGGCGAGAATGCATGAGCTGTAGCATCCAAACCCCTATCCACCCTGCTCGATACAGCAGATGGGGCCCCTTAATTAATCTCTGCGACGGCCGTAGCATAAAAAAACTGTGAGAGGAGAGGTTCATTGTGTTGCGTGAGCGGGATGCTGTCGGGTTGCCCAGGTCTAGACAGGCGAACGATTAGGCTTCTCAACCAAAATATTTGGTTCAAAAACCTTACGGCAAGGCAACGTGGTTTTGGCACTGGATTGTAGAGAGCCCGTTTTACGGAGTAAGGAGCCACCCTTGATCCAACCCCCAACCTGGAGGGCCAGGATACTGAGTTTGTCTGGCCTCTGGCCTCTGACCACTGACCAATCTGATGTGAATGGCTGTGAAAGTGCCAAAAAGCACCAACCAGCATTGTTTAATGGATTACTGAGGCACACAAACCATCGCACCACCTTAAGGTCCAGTCTCATCGCGATGGAAGGGTAAAATCAGACCTGAGGGGTTCATCTTGTGTGGTTTATGGATCTCTTCTTTCAGATGATAGTAAGATGGACTTGGCGAATGAGTGCGAAGATGTGATGGCGATGCGGCGTGCGTTTCTGAAATTGCTGATCATTTATAGAGGCGTTCCCTTGCTCCTGGGATGTTCCAATTGAGAACTTGAACTTGTTTCTTAATACAGTCATTTGATCGGCAGGGAAATCGGATGCGGAGCTGACTGACCAGCTGAGGAAGATTGGAGGCGGGCGGTGGCATATCCGTTGCGCAGGCAAGAAGTGTCTCATCTTCTAGCGCAGACCAGTTTCGCTGGTGGTTGAATAGCCCCGCCACACCCACTGCGTTGCACGTATCCGAGTGGGCTTGACGGCGGTTCTGAGACAAGCCACGCTCGCTTTTGAACATTTTGCTGCATGTTGAGCATTTGAACTCCGTTCAGTTGACGACAACAGTGACAGCTAAAAATCCCGTTACACTGCGGCGGTTGTTAACTAGGTGTTGACCTAAGCCTATGTTTGTGGAGAAAGAGCGCGGGCATAAGTCGCAGTAATGCAGGAGTATGGCGTTGACCGTTAAGTCACGTAAATTATCATCTTGCTGTAAGTCCGATGACGTGGACGGCTATTTAGGCGGTGCAGCCGTTGCTGTTGCTATTGCGGTATCGGCCGGCGCGTTTGGCTGCTGGGATGATACGGTGGGGTATCTGGAGAAATAAGTTAATTGTGCATGGAATGAAATAGTATGTGATGCCTGGTCGGCGAGCGGTTCCGATGGTTGTGATAGACATGAGCAGCCGCCGAGCCGTTCGTGAGTGTTGAACAAAAGCCAGCAGGCCTGCTTTCCTGACACTTCAGAGCAGAACGCGTAGGGAGACAGGCTGAGACATGCGCCGCGGGCCGTTCATAAGGCTCAATACGCGGCTGGGGTGACTGTTGGGATGGCAGCTCAGGTGGATGAGATTCTTCGCGCAAGGTACCGTGTCCCAAAGTGCGTCGGAAATTATTGCAGTCCAGCGAGTGGCCAGCAAATAGATTAAGCGATGCGGAGGAGTCCGCCGTCGTAGATGGTAAGATGCCGGTTCGACCGTGGAGGCTTGGTTCACTGAGATGCTGCAATCTCCTAATTGTAGCCGACGTTCTCGTTGAAAAATACCAATGAAAACAGAGCAACAGATTTTTCAGTATTCTCTCCCTGGGCTGCAACTCGTCGGCTAACTGCATTAATTCGGCATGTTCTTCCGTGGACCAGAAGGCGCTGCGAATGGCACTCCTCGATGTCTTGAGGGCGCAGTACTCTTCGGGAGTGTGTTCCGTCGACGGTGCATTGTTAGCCGCCCTCGCTGACGTTGAGAGGATGTGCCGCAGAGAGGTCTAGCATTAAGTGGCTGGCTCATCGACCCGAACGTTGGTCGGAGAGTGTCCTGTGGGCTTGTTACCATGATCGTTAGCCAATTCATCCGCAGCGGTCATAGGAGAAGCCACGGCACAAAGTATCGTAGGTAATGCCAAGTGGATGTTGTGGTAATCAGTAGTTAGAATGGATATAGCGGGAGAGGTGGTGTGAATGGAGAGAGTTAGAGAGAGGCGTTCTGTGCCAAATCCAAACATGTAAAATGTTCTTGACGGAAAAAAAGACGAAGAGCTGACCCGAGAGTAAGTGTAGTGTGACCATTAGCTAGTTAGAGCTCGGGGGGGGGGTTCGGAAATTCCGGATTAAATGTAAATATTAAAATGATGTAATTCATATAAAGTAAGTAAGAGCAAAATAAAAATAAGCGTTAGCAAGTTCCTTGTTTTTATGTGTTAAACAGTCCGCCGCGACGCTCTCGGACCATACTGTTGCGCTAATGGAAGAGCAAGCCTATGGGGGGGGAGAGGAGGAGAGGAAGAAAGTCTAGGCCAACAAGCTATATGTGGGGCAATAATCGTGCAGATATATAAAATTAAGGATTTTATTTTAGAGAAGAATAAGGCGAAATATATGAACGACACCGAGTGCATACGAAACGAAGCTATTGAATTCATCTCTAAACACAATGCATGTTTAAAAAAAAAAAAAAGATAGTAGTAAAATTTTAGTTTTATAAGGGTGTGTGTAAAATAAAAAATAAAAGGCTAATTGCTTGTGCACTCTCAGTCAATCACACAAACCCGTACTCCGAAAATGGCCCCTATAATCAGTTCTAATTTCAGCTTTACCGTTAGGTTGTTTGTTGTAGTACAGCGTTATTGCCCACCCCCGCCCCGTCTTCACCCGGTAGCCCAAAAAAGGGCACTATTGCCAGTCAGGTTCCAGCTTCTTTCGCGGCCCACCTTTCGTTATCTCCAGAGCTGATGAACGCAAACGAAGGTCGACGCTCGGAATAATTTCGAAGACTCGAACGAAAATCGTCGAAAGTGTCCCAGTGGTGCCGTCGCGCGCTCCCGTGTCGTTGAATGTGTTGCAAAGTAGTAGTGTTTTCAGCGGGCGGAGCCCCGAACGACACCCCCGACTTCCATTCTAATCAATGCATTTTCTAAGCGTGTTGCAGATCGTTTCTAATTGTAGAGTTGTTAGCTGACAGTAGTCACAGCTGCATCTTTTTGTTCCGCCAAAGATTTAGGCCGTAGTTCTGATGTCTTATGCTTACGGGGCGGAGTGAAATGAACAGATTCGGCGGTGATTAATGCCACTTCATTTTCATACTGGGATTCGTAGTTTTGAAGTTTTCATACGGGGCCAAGGGCCACGCTATCACACCGCAATAACAATAAGAACAGAGTTTGTTAACTGTTGAAACATATGCTGTTGTCCCTCGTGGACAGCCCCCCGCCACCGGTCCTGCTAAAATAAGCCCTGCCTAAACCTCATGCCCACTTCTCCCTCCTCCCTTCCCCCTCTGCTAAATACTAGCCCTCCACACCCCGACCTTGCTGCTGAAAAAGTCGCGAGGAACTAGATTACGAAAATTAAACGGTTTTTGTTTTTTTTTTTTTTTTCCAAGACTGTGTCGATTCTCTAGCGAATCCACGCGGGTAGGGGGCATTTATGTTC